>PVLC010001131.1:0-35639 GCA_004027655.1 Graphiurus murinus | reverse complement strand
GTATCTTTCCAGCCAGGCATGGTGGTGCACACCTATAATCCCAGTACTTGGGAGGCTGAGACAGGAGGATCACAGATTTGAGGACAGCCTCAGCAACTTAGCAAGGCCCTTGACAACTTAGTGAGACTCTGTATCAAAATTAAAATAAATAAATAAAGTAGGGCTGGGGATGCTGTTCAGAGGTAGAATGCCCCTGAGTTTAATCCCCAATACCACACACACACACACACACACACACACACACACACACACACACACACAAATGTGTCTTTCCTCCAAGTTCTGAGGGAATTTCTTACACTTTTCTTCTTTTCAGTTACGGAGGCATGCTATCCAGTACATTATCCACACAGCAGGTGCCTATTTGAATTTAAATTTCATTGAAATAAAATGAAAGTGTAGCTGCTCAGTCACATGTTTCAAGTGCCCAGCATTTACATGAGCTTATAGCTCTCTGTGGATAATGAAAACATATAACAGCATTGGCAAACTACAACACAGGAGTCAATATACGCCCTCTTTTTTTAAAAAAAAAATTAATTTTTCTCAGCTAGGCATGGTGGTACACACCTGTAATTTCAGTACTTGGGGAAGCTAAGACAGGAGGATCAGAGGTTCAAGGCCAGCCTCAGCAACTTAGTGTATCCCTGTTGCAGGGATACACCACCTTCTTCTTATCCATCCATTTATTGATGATGGACATTTGGGTTGTTTCTAGCTTTTGCCTATTTTGCTTTGAACATCCATGTGTAAGTTTTTGTGTGAAATCTGTCTTTAATAATTTGGGGTATATAACTAGGATTAGAATTGCTGAGTAATAGCAGGTGTGGTGGTGCATGCTTGTAATCCCAGCATTTGGGAGGCTGAGACAGGAGGCTCCGGGTTTGCGGCCAGCCTCAGCTACCTAGTGAGGCACTCTGCAACTTAGTGAGACCCTGTTTCAAAATAAAGAATAAAAAAATAGGGCTGGGAGTATAGCTCAGGGATAGAATGCCCCTGAGTTCAATCCCCAGTACCGAAAAAAATAAAAAAAATTAAGAATTGCTGAGTAATATGATGATTCTATATTAATTTTCTTGGGAGCTGCCACACTGTTTTCCCCTGAGATCACATCATTTGCAGTTCCACCAGCAGTAGAGGAGAGTTCTAATTTCTCCATATCTACATACCACTTCTTATTTTTCTATTAAAAAAAAAAAAAAACATAGCAAGCTGGGCATGGTGGTTCACACCTGTAATCACAGTACCTGGGAAGCTGAGACAGAATCACAGGTTTGAGGACAGCCTCATCAACCTAGAAAGACCCTATTTCAAAGTAAAAAGTTAAAAAATAGGGCTTGGAATGTAGCAAGGAGATAGAATGCTTTTGGGTTCCATCCCTAGTAACCCCCCCCCATACACACACACAGACTATAGCTATCTTAATGGGTGTGAAGTCAGTGAGTGATTCAACTGCAGTTTTAGATTCAGCCATCTTGTGTTTTCATCAGTATCCAGTTGTCCAGTCGTTAACTATTTTTTGTTATTTCCTGCTTAGTCATACAGTTTTCAAAAATATATAGCTATTGGTGCGTTGTAATTATCCATTATAATGAGGTCCAGAATGATGGGAACATACATGTACACTGCACTTGGTGTGTTTCTGTCGGAGTCCCACCCGCTCCTTCACCTTCTCTCTACATGCCATTGATTATTTCATATATGCACATAACATTATCTGAATTATTTCCTTCATCAAGTCTCCTACCCTCTCCCCCGAACTCTCTCTATTGTTCCACTGGAGTCTCTCCTCCCTCCCCCGAAAAGTGGTATATATACAATGGAATATTACTCAGCTATAAAGAAGAACAGAATTATGTCATTTGCAGAAAAAAATGGATGCAATAAGAGAATATTATGCTAAGTGAGATTAGCCAGACTCAGAAAGCAAACAATTGTATGTTTTCTCTCATATGTGGAGGTTATAGAGAAATTGAGTAACAAAAGAGACTTTAGTCATAAGTTTTAAAAATAATATTCTCTAGAATAATGTTGAAACTATATACTATAACTTTTTTTTAATCTTCTTTCCTCTTATAATAACTAACATGTAGATAGATGTTTGCTCTGAAGACTCAAGTACGCCCCCTTCTTTTGACATGTTCTAGTTTTTCAAAGCTTGGGAAGTTTTCTCTCTTTGCTCATACCAAGAACCAAAATTGGAGTTGAAATAGATGTGGGCAAAAATAGTGTAGATCCCTGTCTATTTCCTTGGGAAAAAAAAAAAAAAGAAAGAAAGAAACAGATTAGATTTATTCTAATATGGTCAGTTCAAAAACCCAATCACCTGGGATGAGTAAAAATGAAGCCTCAGTTGCATCATTTGACCATTAGGCTGAGCAGTTACCTTCATTTATTTGGAAGCAGTGAAATGTTAATTGCCCAGAGCTCACCCTCTTTGTTAGACACAATTTCACAACTGGGAGTTAGCACTGGCAGGGGCAATGTTCTCTGTCTAATGTCATTCTTGCCAAGAATAAGTTTACAGGGCCTGGCATGGCCACCCAGGGTGCCTGGTGGATCCCAGATGTGCCTCCCCAAGTACTCATGGTCTTCCTTTCCAACCATTTCTTGTTGATTGATAACGTTGTCCCACCGGCTTCTTACCCAGGTCCTGCTCCCACAAACTCTCCCTTTACATGTGGAAAGTAATTGCTTGGGTGGGTTTTCCCTTCAATCCATTCTCCTCTGAGCTAGATGTGGCAGGAACTCTTTGATAATTTTGACATACAAATGCCCTTGCTTGTTTCCATTGGTGACATACAATGTGTCATTACACCCCTTTGTAAGTAACAGGGCTACAGGCACTGGGGGTCATCTTCTCATGTTTGCAATGTCATTTATCCATAAATCCCAGTTTAGACTTAATCTTTATAGTTTGGAGGAGCATTCTTTAGGAAAAAAATGTGTTATCCCCAGTTCTCTATACCTTTAGAAATTCTGGAGAATGGAAACACAAAGTCAGACAACCAGACTTCACCAACCTCCTGGAACATACTCAGCCCGATTCCAAGAAACGGTGCCCACAAGAAAACCAAAACTTCTAAACGAATAACAGATGCTGCAGATGTTAGAAGAAGCATCGTGTTTTCCTGGTACCCACATTTCTAGATGAATTATGAAAAGAAATCCGTCTTTCATCTGGACGTTTGACAGCGTGCAGATGAAACACCCGTCGAAGACGGTAGGCTCTAAACAAATAGCTGGTGAAAAATGTCTGGCTGGCTGACTTGCTGAAAGACGGGCTTTTTCACTTCTCATCCAGATGTTGTGGCTTTGCAGAGGCACTGGCGGGGTCTGCCAAGCCGATCTGTGATCTTTGAGTGAAGGGTGATACACGAGCACAGAGCATTACACCAGCAAATGAGTACACGACACCGCGTAACTTGAAATGAGGTCTCGCCGGCTGCACCCAAGGCGTGTGACAGACCTGCCTGTCCACCTCCAAGCGATTCTGACAGACGAGCCCCCCATTTGCATACATCTCAGCATGACACATGCTGGAACCGTTAAGTTATTATTAGTACTGATAATGGAGTCATCACCAGGAATATATCCCTATTTCTAATGTTGTCACTGCAGATTGTCTTGTTGTTAAGGAGAAGGCCTATCAGGCATAAATATTTATGCCTGGATGGATGTCAGATTCTTTAATCAGGAACTGAATTGGTCTTAATTGAATCTCAGGGACAAATTCAGGTTCAATGTCAGTGGTGGGTTTTTTTGTTCTGCGTGAGCAGGGCTCTCTTAGTCTAGCCCCAAGACTTCAGAGAATGACGCCTCCATCATGTGAACGGGTAAGTCACCTCTTAAGAAGTGCCAGGAGGCAGGCCTGGTGGTACACTCCTGGAATCCCAGTACTTGGGAGACTGAGACAGGATGATGGCAGGGTCAAGGTCAGCCTCAGCAATTTAGGGAGACCCTCAACAACTTAGAGAGGCTCTCTTTCAAAATTAAAAAGTAAAATCAGCTGAGCATGTAGCTCAGAGGTAGAATACCCTTGGGTTCAATCCACAGTACTAAAAAAAAAGAGGTACTAGGTTCTTATCTGTGTTGGGGAGTCCCTTTGGAGGAGACTGACAGGGATTTATAGCACTACATTAAAGAAATTATCTAGAGCTTGCTTCCCCACAGCATTTATAAATAGGGTTTATATCAAGGAGGCACAAGGCTGTTGTCTTCATAAAGACAGGGACCATGTCCTGATCGTTGTTGCTCTTTCCTTGTCTTTGTAGTCCACCTTCTGGAACAAGATGGCCCCACAATATGTGTGAGTTAAACAGACACATGGAGGACAAGAGGCTATGGTGGGGAAAGCCCAAAAAGCGGTCGACCATCAGTTAGGTATGCAGCACCCCTGTCCGTCAGGTGCATGGACCCGTAGGACAGTCTTTTATTAAGGACCTGGTGCAGTGGGTACATGAAGAGTTCACACTTTGGGACCAGATGGCCTGGGGTGAGATCTCGGCTCTGCCACTTCCTCGCTGAGTGTGGTTGGGAAAGCCATGCGGTCTCTTTAGCCTCATTTCTATGCCCCACAGGGTTGTGTGCACACTAAGTATTACAATAGGCCAGATACACTCCAAATATTGTATGTGTACGAGCTCCTTTGAGCCTGATACCAACCTTAAGGAAATAAACCTGAGAATCTGTTTGCTCCATTCTGCAGACTGGAAATGTTGGGTCAGGTCCTGTGTTTGGTACAGATAATAAAGAGCTTATGTGGACATAACCCGTGACTTCAATTCACTCTCTGTCCAGGAGAGCCTGGGAAGATGGGAAAGAACTCCACCCGGCAAGGAGAGCGTCTTGAACAATCTAGGTAGAGTGCAGCAGACAGCGCCTTAGGAAAGGGGCTGAGAGCAGCAGTGGAACGTGACCAGGCCCAGATCCTGGGCAGGAAGGTGGCAGGAGGGCAGGAGACAGCGGGCTCGCAAAAGCTGGGCCGTCAGCAGAAACAGGAATGCTCTCGAGAAGGCAGCTCCACCGTGCATCTGATTTAGTCACTCGACAGTGCAAATGCCAACTCGGTCCCTTTCTCACTTAGAGTCTCAGCTACCTAAACTGCAAAGTGGACAGAAGCATGCCCACGCAGCATTGCTGGGAAGACTAAAAGAAACTAAATTTGCCAAGTGTTAGTCATGTAGTGTGTACTAAATAAATGCAGGCACACTAACTAAGTACACGATGCTATCTAACATGCGCTGGGCTCTTCCAACAGGCTAGACACAATTCCAGATATTTTATGTGTACTATCTCATTTAAGCCTGACACCAACCTCTTAACTTTCTTGCTGGTGGTACCAGCCTCCCATACGATGCAGAGAAAGGAGACTTTGGCAACAGGTGTCATTTGATTCAGGGGGGCAGGATGTGGCCCTGTGTATGCTCACATGTCATGGGATACCCAGCTACTTAGCAAGTGTCATGTTGGACTGCTTCTGTGTGTTTATAAACATGTTGTTCAGGATGAGATGAAGCATTTGAGGGTTCTCATTTCTGCCTGCCCAGCACCAAGTACAGAGCATGAACGGTGCTCGGTGAAGGTTTGCCCCTTAGAACAGATGGAGAGGGCAAGAAGACTGACAGGTGAGAAGGAGGCGGGTGAGCAGAGAACTATTCTTCAGTGTTCACAGTCTCCCTGAGCATGCTCCCCCTCAGCTGTCACACCTCAGTCCTGACAAGCAGAGCAGGGGACACCCTCAGGCACCTGTCCTTCCAAGCTTAGCGCATCTGCCAAGGGGCCTGCACCTGGGCTGACTGGGTCCTTTGAAGATACAGACATTCCATGACGGAAGTTCTGGTTAAAAAGAAGAAAAACCAAATTCTTCTTCCATATTGGTGGAAAATTTCCACTATCCCAGATCAAACTCATTGCATGGCAAAAAGATGTCATTGCCTGTCACAAGCCCCAATGTGGAGCCCTATACATCCCCTGTCATTTAACCTTATTTTTTTTTTTTGTAAAATATTCCAGAAATATCTTCAGAAAAAGAAGTCCATCATGTGTGCTTGCCGAAAAATACAAAATAAAGCTCCAAAGACAAGACCTTGGATATCATGCTTCGGAGTGACCTGGCCTTTGAGCTGCTGCGATGCCTGGACCCGCCTCCACCAGGTGGTCGGTACCAGCGCCTCGGCTGGGTTCCTCAGCATTGGGCAGGAAGCGGTGTTCACTGTTGTCTTCTCATTTCCCAGCTCTTTGGTGTTCCAGATGTTTTAATTACAGAGGAAAGGGAGCGGATGATTCTGGCCATATGTCTCCATTCCACACAAATAAATCTCCTCGCCATCCGTGCAGCTCTGGGCGCAACAACCGTCCCACTGAAACGGATACTGTCGAGCCTAATCACCATCTTCAATCCTTCAGTGAGCATACTAATGCAGGGGACACCGGCTGGGCCTGCCATCCCGGGGAAATACTCAATCTAGGAACAATTAGACTCACATCGTGGCAAGATGCTGCCCCTCCTCTGGGGAGCTGGGTGCTTTATCAGGCTGGGCTGGGAGAAACCCACTGGGAATGAGGAGGAAGAGCCAGGCCTGGATCAGACACCAGGGGGGAACCCTCACCTGGGACTTTGGTGTCTCTATGCCACCTGGAAACTCGGGCGCTAGGTTATTGCCCAACGCAGGCATGCCCAGGCCTCTCAGGAAAGAACTCAGAGACGTCCCAGGCACTTAGCTCCAGTGTACACACGAGTCTCACATACACATATTCACCCAAATTACAGCGAGCTCTTTTCCGGAAATAGCAAAAGCCAGCAGATGTATTTAGCGTTCCGATTCGGTTTCACTACATGCTAAATTTGCTTTTAATTTCAACATCACCACACATAGATTAAGAACAAATCCAGGAAAAATTCTATATGGTTTCTGGTTACCAATATATGTCTCTGTTTTCTATAATGCCATAGTAACCAAGGGTAAATAACAGAGGAATCTCTAAAGGGGTTAGTATCTTTGAAGTATGGGAAACAAGGTAACGGGCTGCACATATCCTTGGGTACGTCTTGATGAAGTTGTGCATATTCTGACACCCATGTAACCAGCCCAGAGACCCAACTGTGGGCATAACCAACACGAGTGACCTTCCTTTTGCCTTTGCCAGTCGTTACCCACCCCAGAGTTAATAGGTGAGCTAATCTCCACTGATTCATTTTGCTTCTTTCTAATAAAATTATACTCCCTTTTGTGGGGGACTTCTGTTGACAGCATCGTGTCTAGAGGTGTACCTGTGCAGTGTCGTGTAGCAACGGTTGGTCCTCCTGTTCTCACTGCTGTACAGCATTGTAGTGTCTGATGTACCACAACTCATTTGACTGAGGAGAGACATTCAAGTTGTTTTCACTTTGGGACTACTGTGATGGACCTTGCTACTGTGAACATGTTTGCACTTGTGTACTGATTTCTTGAGAGTATGTCTAGGTATGGAATAGGGACTGATACAGAATAACTGTTCCTAGGGGCCAAGATCATACGCTACCATCATATATATACATAATACATATACATGTATGTATATTGGTGATTGTAGTCTCACATGATAATGTGATTCAGGGTATTAGGGATGCACATGCACACAGCACTAGGTGAGCTGCCTCCTGGCCCCCTTCCCCCCTCCCTCCCCTTCCTCACACCTGATATTGATAGTGACATTGATAATTTCACATACACACATACCATCAATGGAAGTATTTCCTTCATTAATTCTTCCTCCCCCACCGCCCTCCTCGAGCCCCCTCCCTCACTCCTCTGCAGCTTCTCCTTCATTATCTAAAGTCTTCCTTATATCCTGATTACTCCCTAGATTCCAAATATGAGAGAAAACATGACCCTTCATTTTCTGTGATTGTCTAATCTCACTTAACATAATGTTCTCCAGGTCCTTCCATTTTCCTGCAAATGATATAATTTTGTTCTTTTTCTTTCTTTTTTAATTTTATTTTTTTAATTGGTGCATTGTAATCATACATCTTTGTTAGGTACAAGCTGATAAAGGCATACATGCATACATGTCTCATTTAACCCTTCCCCAATTCCCGCCCCACTCCCTCACCCTCCCTCCTTCTCAGGTTCAATTTAATGATTGACTTTGATATGTTCATGAAAGTACATCATGCTCATTAGGGTGCCCCCCCTCCCTCCATTACTTTCTGTTAAGTCAAATTCTTTGCTCACCTAAGGATCCTCCTTCTTCATCTAGAGTCCCTCTTTTGTCCCATTTTCTCCCTAGCTTCCACATATTAGAGAAAGCATATGATTTTTTTACTTTTTGCGACTGACTAATCTCACTTAACATAATGTTTTCCAGTTCCATCCATTTCTTCTTTATTTCTGAGTAGAATCCCATTGTGTGTATATCCCATAATTTTGTAATCCATTCATCTGTTGATGGACACCTAAGTTGGTTCCATAATTTGGCTATTGTGAATTGTGCTGCTATAAATATGGATACACATGTCTCACTATAATATTCTGATTTCAATCCATTTGGAAAGATACCCAGGAGTGGTATAGCTGGATCAAATCTTATCCCAGTCTAAGCTTCACCCACATGGAAGTCAGATGATTAAACTAACATACATATCTGAGCAGTCCTTTCAATGTGTAATATCCTTCCAGAATGTTCCATTGCCCTTGGGATAAAAATCTAAATCTTCCAAGCCTGGTATCTTGGTCTTTCCCCTCTCCTCTGAGCTTTCTCCATGCCAACCACACCAACTGCCTCTCAGTATGTCTCTAGCCTCTGCCCTCTCTCCTCCTGGCCTTTCCTATGCAATCCCAGCAGCCTGGAAATGTGCTCACCCTTCACTGGCTGACTCTCACCCTCTTTTGGAATTCAGCAGAGCTGTCACACCCCCAAAAAACTGACCCCCACTGCCTGTCAGCTTGCTTGCTTTCCAGTAGCTTCTTTTCTCCATTTTCCTACTGCCAGATATTTTAGCTTTGATTCTTTCTATGTGCCAGCCTGTTCCTATTTGCTTCATCCTACTCTGCCTTGATAGCTTTGCCTGTATCTCATTTAAATTATGAAGTTCTGTGGAAGGTAATTGTCCCTTCACGACTGCACTTGTAGCATAAGAAGTCTCCATGCCAGTATGTGTTTAATAAACTTGCATTGAATACAGGATAAGGTAGGGGTGGAGGGAGCAGGAGCTCTGAGCTCTGTAAGGTGTAATCTTTGTCCCTGCAATCTCCAATCTGGAGAATAGTATGGTATATTCAGGACAGGTGGTAGACAGTGGATACAGACTGGAAGGAGGCCGATATGGCATTGAGTTCTAGAGCAACCACTGACTGCTATGTGATTCCATGCAAACCCCTTACTGTCTCTGAGCTTTGGTTTCTGTAAGTGTAAAATGGCTATAATTCCTGATTCACAAATCTGAGGGGGGGGAGGGGGCCAAAAGAAGTAAATGAAAATGAGTATATAAAACACCTAATATATTGCTAAGAATATAATAGGGTCTAAACTAAAAGTCCTTAACTTAAAGGGCTCTGGGGAACATTCCCAGAAAAAAATATAAAATAACTTAAAGATGTATTGATAAAGAAAATGTGGTATATCTAAACAATGTGGTTTCACTCAGCCATAAAAAGGAATAATTATGTCATTTGCAGGAAAATGGATGGAGGTGGGGAATAACATGCTAAGTGAGATCAGCTAGATTCGAAAAATTAAGGGTCACATGTTTTCTCTCATATATGAAGACAGAGAAAGAAAGGGTGGGGAAGGAAGGGATCTAATAAAAATTAGGAGAGAAACCAGAGGAGTGATGGAAGGTGATTAGGGGAGGAAGGAAGGAAGGAGAGGAAGTGTGGGGAAGGAAACAGAACAAATAATGTTATGTGCATAATTGAACCTATCACGGTGAATCACACCATCACGTACAATTACAATGCTGGATTAACAAGCACATATGCTTGAGCTAAACATATAGGGATCTCAGAAATGACCACTGGATGGGTTTGTGGCCACTGTGGACACGCTATGAGCTGCATTTAAGCCAGAACTCCATTTATTACCTGACTTTCATATGCCCCACCTGTAACAGAGAGAGGACCACAATAATACATTGGATCTCTGGTGCCAATATCAACTCATTCCTTGTGTTCAAGATCCTTGAAATATGTATGGATTTCCCTTTTCCCAATGTACAGGAACCCAAGTAAATGTCCACAGATCCCTTTGAGGAAGCCTTGGGGTCATCTTCTCTATCGTCACTTGTTATAGGCTTGCAGGGAACCTATAACTAAAGACCTTATCTCCATCAATGGGTTTAGCGTCAAAAACTGGTTCATTTCCAAAAAACTAGGTCAAGGGATCATAACGTTTAATTAGGATGGTTGTCCTCAGTCTTTGATCATCCGCCTTTGCTTTATGTTGATTGTGTAGATTAATTGTTATTATTGTTGGCTGCCGTGTACTTTGTCTCTGGGGTCGCCGTGTTCTAGTAGCATCCATGAGCTCAGACTGCTCTGCCTCTCCAATTTTATCACCATTTGTGACCATTGTGCCCCCACCCTTCCAGACTTCTCAGAAACGCTGGGGCACTGCTCACCAACACAAACATCATTGCTTTGGTAAACAGAGCATCCTTTGGATCCTCCCATGGAACATAATTAGCCGATGAGTTTCCCACCCTTATTTAGTATATTCTCTCTAGCATAACCATTTCCCAAAGCCTTTTGATCTCTACTTCCACTACCTACCATGGAAATTCTGAGATTTCTGATTCACTTAGTCTGGGCCATGAGTTTCCCCAAATTTCTAAGAGCCAAACTAGGAGCATGTTAGTACCATTTTCTGGGATTCTTAGGAAGATATTAAATCTTGTTTTGTGGGAGTGTGCTCCTAACTCAATATAATCCACACATTTAATTTTATGTTTCCCTCATTTGAACCAATACTCTTAGAATTCATCTAAAGCATACACTCTGAGATTTGGGTGATACGCATTGGCTTGGTCCTGTGGCTACTTTGGCATATCCTCCCTTCATGGGCTCAGAACCTTCCAATTATACTCTAGTTAAGCATAGATTAACATACATGAGTGTCTTATTTCTTATTCTTAGTTCTCAGGATCCTGAAGGTTTTTCATTTTTAATATTTGTAAAAGCCTTATAGTTTTATGGCAGTGTATAGTGAGCTAAATGTTCTGGTTCCATTATGTCATAATACATGGTGCATCCTTTATTATGTAGAATCAGTTCTTGGAAAATGTTCTTTAATTATCATTTTTACTATTTATTCCATTATTTGTTAACATGTTTATAGAATGGGCTTTGATCACATTAAATTACATATATAGACACATTTCATGTCTCTTTTGTATATAGATACATTCTGAAATCTATTTCTACTTTATTTGGATTTCCATTCTGAAGGTGGTTTTCATGCAGTTTCATAATCATTAAGTTTTATTTTAAATACATTCTCCATTTTTTAAATTAATTTTTCTTTCTCAGATAATTTCATCTTTTTGTCAATATTTTTTGTCATTTGGTTCTCTTTTTATGTTTCTTTGCTGGAATTTGAATTTCCAATATTGGAAATTTTGTTGTTGTTTGTTTAATATCTTTAAATTCTGGGCTTAATATTAAATATTTGTGAGTGTTTGTGTAATGTTTACTTTAGATGGAATTTATGTTATAGTGATTTTCTGATTTATTAGATTTGGAAATATTTATTTGAAATATTTCAATTGTTTTTTCTATTATCTTTCTTATGTTAACATTGTGAGACTATAGCAATATTTTGGGGATTTTTTGTAAATATTATTCACATAAATAACAATAATAGTCATTTGAAAAAATAATTCAACATAGTTGTTAGTCTAATGGCAAACAGAAGAGATGGTGGTATAAAATAACATGTTAACTTGCAAGGCAAAGAGGCCTTTACTCACCTTCAAATAAAGGGAGACACGAACTTTAGTCAGAAGGAATTAACCACTCCCATGAGGCCAGGGGGCTCTGGTGGGCTTGGAGTTTCCACATTTTCAAATACGTGAGCCCAGTTGTTTTTATTCCAAGTCTCAGAATCCTAATTCCTTCTGACAAAGACTTAGCATGGCAGGTATGTTCGGATTGAGAATTCAACTTTCTTTGGAGATCTACAGTCCTTGTAATTATGGTCTGGTGTGAATTTTAGTCTTTTCTGCCCTCCAGCTGCAGGAGACAAGACTTTCTTCATGTGTTGCCAAGGAGGCCCTCCCACTTTCTCATCTTATGCTACATTGGTGACTAATCATCCCCGGGATTTCAGTGCCTTTCTCTTATGCCTTGATTGCCCCAGAAATAGCATTCTTGCTCCATTTTCCTCATAATTATTACATCCTGTGAACATCTTAAAAATCTAGAGGCATTTCATTCACTAGCATGCAAGTTTTTGTTTGTTTTGTTTTGTTTGTGTGTTTCTGATACTGGGGATTGAACCCAGGGGTAGTCTACTTCTGAGCTACATCCCCAGCCCTTTTTGTTTTTCTTATTTTGAAACAGGGTCTTGCTGGGTTGCTGAGAGTCTCGCTATGTTGCTGAGGCTGGCCTAGAACCTGCAATCCTTTTGTCACAGCCTCCTAAGTACTGGGATTACAGGTGTACACCACCAGGTCTGGCTACTCATAGGTTTATGATACACAGTTCCCTTCACAGTGTGATCACTTGATTCTTCAAGGCAAAGAGGAATGTTTGTTACAGATTCAAATTTCTCTAACATTGTCTCTGACCTCTACACCCCTACTCTCTCACTTGATTAGGTCAGGCCCATCAAACACAAGGGGGGAGGATTACACAGGGCCTAAACAGTAAGGGTTCCTTGGGGCCATCTGAGAATCCTGCTGATCATGTTTCTAAACCCAGTGACAACTACTGAGCTGCGAGGCCAGAAACATCTCCAGAAGTTTACACACACAAAGAAGTCCAAGAAATAGAGATGAGGACTCCTCTCTTGAAGCACTCTAATTCCACTTGAATTTCCTCCACACCCTCAACACCCTCCTCCCTAAACAATACAATAGACATATTCAAAAACATAATTCCCTTCTTAACAAACACATGATTCTACATATTGCAATCTCTTTTTCAAGCTGCCTGTAAAGTTCCTTATTTTTGGTTGCAAATTAACTTACCTTTCATTGATAAGAAAAGCAGTTTGGCCTTTAAATAGATCCCTCCAGAAAGGTAAGGGATAGTATGCATTGGAGGGAGTGGCCCAGAAAGCAGTGCATGGTGGGACCTCAGCGCAGCCCCCTGTCCTGAGCCAGCCTCTGAGGCTGATGGGTAAAGAGCCCTATCTGAAAAGACAAAGGAGCAGGGACAGGGTGGCGAGCCTCTGCTCTCTGGGACAAGTCTTTTCTCTCATCTTGCTTTCAGTAACTCCCGCTGCCTCCGTGGGACTCTGGAGACATTCCAGGAAATGTATGGGTGCAAGAGCCTGGACTTCAACAGCTCATAACTACAATTAACCACCATTAATTAATGGCTGCAAGACAAATGAGCCATGCGATCCGTTTATTCCTGGGTTGTAAGTATTTAAATTCACAGTGGGATGCAAGCCCATTTTTCACCACTGTGAATTTAAAGTGAGTGTGAGTCAGGGCTGCATGCAGCAGGAGGCAGACAACTGCACAGCAGTTCACGGTTTAGGTCCTATGAACCAGCAAGAGGCTGGCAGCAGCGAAGGATTCTCAGGCACAGCCGAAGAGGAGTGGAGTGTGGCGTCTGAGCACATGCCTTCCCAGCCTTCCCAAAGTAAGGAGAAGTACGCAGGTGTCAGGAAATGTCCAGGAAGTGTTTGAGCTAAGCGCCACCAAATCCCTACAAAAGACCTCACTATCCCCCTTTCACGCTCAAGGAAAGTTATGCTCAGAGAGGTTAAAAAAAATTGTAGAAACACACTTTTGCTTCCTCATTCCTAGCCTTCTCCCAAGATGTTTTCCCATGTGCCTTCAGATACCCTTGCCTTTAGTTTTCTACCCTCTGTCACCAAAATTTCTCAGATTGTAACTGATTTTTTTTTCCTTTCTTCCAGACTTTCAAACCATCAAAGGGACGCAGGTAAGATGCAGAAGACAAGAAAAAGAGGAAAAGGAAAGTTTTGGAATGCAGCAGGTGCTAAATACATATGGGATTCTATCACACTAAAGCTCAGTATGATGTATGATTACAATGCACCATTAAAAGTACATTAAAAATGAATAAATAAACCTGTACTTTGAGCACCCAAGATAGAGAATACGACATTGTGAACATAGAACTAATGAATAAAAGAATAGTTCAATAAGAAAACATAAATGGGATTCTTTTCTTCTCCCCAAGATTCATATTAATTACCAAGAGAAATATAGGAACAAAGAAACCTCATCTTCTTCATCTTAATGAAGCAATCAAAGTCAGTATCACCAGTGACGGCGTATGTTAATATCACATACCCTGCCCCAGATACAAAACAAGACACAACTTCATTTCTGTGATTTGCCTGTCCAACTCCCATCTCATCCTGAGAGGAAAAAATCCAACAAATCATAATGGAAGGTTATTTGACAAAATAACTGACCAATTCTCTTTAAGACTGTCAAGGTCATGAAAGACAAAGAAAGACTAAGAAATCAGTGCAATTTAGAAGAGACCATAGAAACAATGACAATCCAATACAATCGTGGATCCTGGGCTGCAGCCAGGAATGGAGAAAGAACATGAGTAGAAAAACTGCTGAAATTCAAATAATGCAATCATCAAAACCAGAAAACTAATATGAGTGCAATACTCTAAGTGCCTACGATATAATACAGTATCATGTGTTGTTTTTATAAAAGATATTAATATGAGGAGAAACTGGGTGAAAGATAGATGGAAAATTTCTGTACTTTTTAAACTTCTTTTTTTTCAAAATACAAACTTAAAAATTTAAATAACTTTTTGAAAAGAAATTTGGATACTGTTCAGTCCTAGATTTTTTATTATTTATTTATTTATTTATTTATTTATTTATTTATTTATTTATTTTTGTACTGGGGATTGAACTCAGGGGCATTATACCTCAGATCTATACCCCCAGCCCTTTTTACTTTTCCTTTTGAAGCAATGTCTTGCTAAATTGCTGAGGCTGGCCTCACACCTGCAATCCTCCTGTCTCAACCTCCCAAGTAGTGGGATTACAGGCATGTACCACTGCACTCAGCTAATCCTAGAATTTTTATGAAAACTTTCAATCATTATACACAAGAAAGAAAATGCTACTTTAACAAATGAGGAGTGTTGGGAAGTAAAATTGACCAAGTTGTGTTTTTATATATGTGTAAAATTGATCAAGTTGTGTTTTTATATTTGGTGACGAAACCCACCATTCTATATAACTGAGATAAAGGAAGGAAAGAAAGAGGAAGGAAGGAAGGAAGGAAGGAAGGAAGGAAGGAAGGAAGGAAGGAAGGAAGGAAGGGTGGATTTCATTCAACTAATTTGCTAAATTTGAAAAGATCAGAAGAAAATAGGTCTTATTGATTCAAAATAGAATTTGAAAAAAAAATGTAAATTCTGTCTGAGCACCGCTGCCTATGGAAGCAGCAAGGACCTAGTAAACAATGCGTCTTCCTGCCCATGATCACCTGGCGCCCACGTGGCAGAATCCTGCTTGGTAGGAAGCCACTTTAGGGTTAGAGAAGAAAGAGAAAGAAGAATAAAGGAAATGGCAGTCTGCAATCTCTGCTCTAACAAATGGAATTTGCACACTTTATCTACTATCTAATTAGCCATCTCTCTGTCTGTCAAATGGCATTTTAATTGTTTATTTTTGCACAGTAGCTCATGGAACACAATTTAGGGGGAAAATGTGGATGTTTTGAAGGCAAGGACACAGAGGTGCAGAAAGAAGCCATGCCATTTTGAATCTTTTAGGGTTAGAGAAACAGGACCTCTGCTCTGTGGTGGAGAGTTTGCTGTGCATGCAGATGCCTGGCTCACAATGTGCCCCTTGTGTGTGTGGGGGGGGCTCCCTCCTTACTGGTGTTTTGTGTGTGCAGTACTGGGGATGCAGCCCAGGGCTGCTCTACTACTGAGCTGCACTCAAAGCCCTTTTTATTTTTAATTTTGAAACAGGGTCTCACTAAATTGCCTAGGCTGGCCTTGAACTTGGGATACTCCTATTTCAGTCTCCTGAGTCACTGAGGTTATAGGTGTGTGCCACCACATCCAGACCTAGCAATAACACCTCTTAACAGGGACATTATACTGCAACAATTTGAAAAAAAGAAAAGTTTAAGTGTAAACAGACGTCATAATATGCTGTTCGTGTATGAAGGTATCACTAACATCCTTAGTGCAGGGAAGATAGCGGGATGGGTTTGGGAGGACCCACACCAAAGGACCTCATGTTCATATGCGAATGTATCACTTTGAATCTCACTGCAATATATATTTATGTTTACCACTAAATTCTAATAAATAAATAATGTTTTAAAAATCTGATTGTTATAAACATCTCTGGTTGCATTATAAACTTAGACCCAGAAACATTTGTAGGTCACTTGGCAAAGTTTTAGAATCTTAGTCAATAAATATAATCAATTAAAAACAAAAAAAAAAAAATGGTAAAAAAACATTGTGCCTGAAGATGTTTATTTCTAGGTTCGTTTAATGCACAAAGTGCTGTGTGCATGTATGTCACTATCACCATGAACTACATTATGATGTGAGACTATACTGCACCAATAAAAGTATAAAATAAAAAAGAATAATTGTAAATAGTATACTCAATTTCAGAGAAATGGTTAAGTAAATAAAATTATATCAACTTGATGGAATAGTATGTAGCCAATAAAAATGTTAATTAGGAATATGACAAAGAAACTCAACATTTGTTTATGATATAATGTTAAATGAACAAAGCAGAATACAGAATTATGTGTACACTATGAGTAAAACTGTAAAAATGATGTCTGCATGTGGGCAAGGTCTGGAGTAAATATAAAAATGAAAACAGCTTTATTTGGGGTTTTTGTTATTGTCATTATAATGCTAGTGCACTGCAAATAAAGAACTTTAAAAAGATGAAAGGGTTCAAACAAAAGCATTTCTAAGGGGGGGAAAACTTATTTTGAGTACCTCTTCTGTGTTTTTATTTCCAGGGAAATATACTACATTTGGAAGAATGGATAGCATTCAGAATAATGAATAAAAGGTCCAGAGAAGAATTCCAGGCTTTGCTCCTCTGGGGCAGTAGCCCCAAATGCTACAGCGTGGGGATTCCCTGCAGAACGCCCACACCACGGGGCCCAGGGGAGTTGGAACGGTGGGGAGTGGAAGGCTGTGTGCAAATCCTCCAGGAAGCCTTTCCATAAACACACAGGCCCAGACTTCCAGCCCCTGGAGACTCTGGGTCCAGTCTCTGAAGCTGGGAAAAGCTCCCCAAGTCATCCAGTCCCCTCCTAGGCTCCCACCTCCAGCCATGGTCCCTGCTCTCCGGTCGTTCACTCTCTGCCAGGCTGCCGTGGAGGGCAAGTCGGCACGTCCAAGACAAGGGAAGACAGAGCGCTCTGCAAGAGTGCTGGAGGCACAGCTAGCTCAGACAGGAGAGGGTGAGAGGAACCCAAGCATTTTATGTTAGGGAAATTTCAGTCTAGCTCTTTTCAGTATGCTACCTGGAAAGTCAACAACTAAGGAAAATACACTTTTCATTAAAAAATAGAAAAATATCAGATAGTCTGTCTCTCTTTTTTGTTTTGTTTTGTTTGTGGTACTGGAGATTGAACCCAGAGGCATTCTTTCTCCAAGCTACACCCCCAGCCCTGTTTGATTTCTTTTATTTTGAAACAGGGTCTCGCTAAGTTGCTGAGGACCTTGCTAAGTTGCTGAGGCTGGCCTTGAACCTGCGATCCTCCTTTCTCAACCTCCCATGTATTAGGATTACAGGCATCTGCCACCACACCCAGCAGGATATTCTGTCTCTTAACTCCTTGCTTAATTTCAATATTTGTGTCATGCTGCATTCCTCTGTGTCTTTGCAGAAGCTCCTTCCTCACCCTGGATATCTTCGACTCATTTCTGTCTCTAAGAAACTCCTATTCTCTCTCTCTGAAAAGTGAGTATCCCCATTGCCGTCCTGCTGCTGGCAAAACTGAAGTTACGTGGCCTTCTTGAGCTTACACAGCTAGAGAACTGCAGAGTCAAGATTCAAACATAGGACGGTTTGGCTCTAAATCCCAATTTCTATCATGCATACCCAAGAGTGCGATAAGCATATGACATAAGGCCATGTGTTTCACCAAACTATTTTGTTATCTTAAGTTGTCGGCATCCCCCTTTTCCCCAGGAGGCCCCAAGCTCATGTTATAAACCTGATGTCTGCTGAGGAATGAAGACAAAAGCTACCAGGCTGGGTTCACACTTCTTCATAAGCACACTCCTAACAGCCTTGTGCAACACCACCCCTGTAACCCTCACTGTGGCATGAGGCTCATGCTCTGGGCGGGAGGGTATTTGCGAGCCTGCCTGCCATGAATCTGAGCCTTCGCACACAAGCCAGCAATTCAGCGGACTTTCCTTCTCAGCAAAATGCTAAGACCATAACCTCAAAATATTCAAATGTTCTGGGAGGAGGAAATGCCAGCTGCAAATATTGTTTATTTCACAAAATATGTGTTGCCAAATGCAGCAGGATGACTGAACAGCGTCTTTTCCAATGCAAGTGCAGGCCTGCTGGCAGGAGGAAAAGCCTTCGTGGGTGTTATGCAGGTCACTGAAGAGAGAACATGGAGCACTTTGGGAAGATGGACACTTAAGTAGACCCCCTGCTGTTAGTCCAGCCAGCCACCAGGTACCAGCAGAGAGCCTGTGGGCGGAGTGGGGCTCACTCAGTCACTGCCAGCACTGTTTCAATGTGAAACAGTTCTTTGGAGGCGAGCTGGGAAAGATATGCCCTGATTTGTGCCATTTGCCAATTCCCATAGTGTAAACATTCCCAGCCTGGTCATCTGCAAGCTTCTAATGTGACACTGACTATTCACACAATTCCCAAGAAGTTGGAAATAGGCTCTTGGGAGCTGGTACAAGCCCCCACAACACTGGGTATCATTTAACAACACATGAGTATCATTGGCCCAACTGTCACCCAGCTCAACAACAACTGACTAAATAAATAAAAGAGCCTTATTAGAAAATGATTGAAGGACCTAAGTAGATTTTTTTTTCTAAAAGAAAGATACACAAAAAAATCCAACACTTTATATGAAAAGGTACTCAACACTGGGGAAATGCAAATCAAAGCTATAGTAACTATCACCTTTATACCTGCAAGGATGGCTGTTATCAAGAAGATAAGAAAGCATATTGGCAAGCAGAAAAGAGAATCTTTTTACACTATTGGGGGGAATTTAAATAAGAATAGCTATTACAAAAAACAGTATGGAGGTTCCTCAAAAAATTAAAACTAGAACTACCCTACGACACAGCAATTCCTGAGCCAGGCGTATGCACAAAGGGAGTGGAGTCAGCGCCTCTTGTATGTTGTGGCATAATTTGCAATAGCTGAGATATGGAAACCCCAGTGTCCTCTGGTGGGAGGATAAAGAAAATGGGAGATAAATGTAATGAAATATTTTTAATCTTTTTTTTTTAAGGAGGAAATATTTGCAACAGCAGGAGTGAACGTGAAGGACATTCTGCTAAATGAAGTAAGCCAGATACAAAAGGCAAATATGGCATAAATTCACTTAAGTGAAATCTTAAAAAATAAAAGTTAAATATGTAAAATGGTAGTTATCAGGGATAGGAAAGGATGGGGGGATGGTGAAATACAGGTGAAAGGTACAAACTTGTAGGTATGTAGGTGATTAAGTCTGGGGTCTAAGGTATAGAGAGAAGACTATAGTTAATAATGTATTATATGCTATACATTTTTAAGTGTTCTGACCACACACAGAAACAGAAAGTAACTATGAGAGAAGATGGATGTGTGGTTATGCTAATTTGCTTGACTGTATAAATCATTTTCTGAGGTATGTGCATATATATATATATATACACACACACACATTGTGCTGTCCACCATAAATATATATAATTATAAATATTTTGACCTGGTTAAACACATGCTACATGGCAATAGAAATACAATGTTAAAAATATGAATACATGTTTATTTACATTTCTCTCTTTCCATAATAAATAGGATTTATTTATTTATTTATTTGGTGGTACTGGGGATTGAACCCAGGAGCGTTCTACTTCTGAGATACACTCCCAACCCTTTTTTATTTTTTTTTTTTTTGCTTTGCTAAGTTGCTGAGAGTCTTGTTGCATTGCTGAGGCTGTCCTTGAACCTGCCATCCGTCTGTCTCAGCCTCCTAAGTATTGGGATTACAGGCATGCATCACCATACTCAGCTTAAAAGAGGGCATTTTTTTAAATTGGTGCATTATAATCATACATCTTTGTTATGTGCAAACTGGTAGAGACATACATGCACACATTTCTCATTTAACCCTCCCCCAATTCTAGCTCCACTGCCTCACCATCCCTCCTTCTCAAGTTCAGTTTAGTGATTGACTTTGATATGTTTGTGAAAGTACATCATGTGCATTAGGGAGTTTCTCTCCTCCATCACCTTCAGTTAAGTCACCTTCTTTGCTCATCTAAGGTTTCTCCTTCTTCGTCTAGAATTCCTCTTATGACACACTTTCTCCCTAGCTTCCACATATTAGGGAGAGCATATGATTTTTCACTTTTTGTGATTGACTAATCTCACTTAACATAATGTTTTCCAGTTCCATCCATTTCCCTGAAAATGACAAGATTTTGTTCTTTTTTATGGCTGAGTAAAATTCCATTGTGTGCATATCCCATAGTTTTGTAATCCATTCATCTGTTGATGGACATGTTGGCTGCTTCCATAGTTTGGCAATTGTGAATTGTGTAGCTATAAACATAGACTCACATGCGTCGGTCTGAGAGTTTTGTTTCCATTCTTTTGGGTAGATACCAGAAGTGGTATTGCTGGATCATATGGTAGGTCATTCCCATTCGTCTGAGGATCCTCCATACTGTTTTCCACAGTGGTTGCACTAATACACCAACAATGTATTAGGGTTCCCACTTCTCCATACCCTCGCCAGCATTTGTTGTTGTTTGTGTTTTTGATGATTGTCATTCTAATTGGGGTTAGGTGAAATTTCAAGGTTGATTTGCATATTTCTGATTGCTAATGATGTTGAACATTTCCTCATACATTTATTGGCCATTTGTATTTCTTATTTTGTCAAGTGTCTATTGAGATCATTTGCCCATTTTTTATTGGATTATTCATTTTCTTAGCTGTGAGTTTCTTGAGTTCTCTGTATATTCTAGATATTAGTCCTCTATTGGAGGACTCGCTGGGAAAAATTTTCTCCCTCCATCACCTTCAGTTAAGTCACCTTGGGAATCGCACTCCTGTTGTTAGAACAACATTCCCTCCACCTTAGTCCTCTCTGGCCTCAGAGTATCCCTGTTCCCATCTCTCTTTCTCTATCCTCATCAAATGAACAGGCAAAGAGGAATCTGTGAACATCTCTATCCCCATGTGTTTACCCAAATAAGACCCACCAAACACCGACCACTAAAGAATTGTTTGTACCTAAGTGAATGCTCACATCCAGCATTGTTCCAAAATCGTTTGTCAAGTATCACACTTTTCAGCCAGGAGTGGTGCTGTGCACCTATAATCCCAGTACTTGGGAGTCCTAGACAGGAGGATTGCAGGTTCAGTTCAAGGCCAGCCACAGCAACTCAGCAAGACCCTCAGCAATGCAGTGAGATCCTATTTCAAAATAAGAAATAAAAAGGGGTGGGAGTGTGGCTCAGAGGGAGAACACTCTAGATTCAATTCCTAATATCAAAAAAAAAAAATTCACACTCCTTTTTTTAATGGTGCATTATGATCTCACATCATAATGTATATCATGTTGACATTGACAAACAAATTCACACTTTTCTTAGGTTCTTTAACAGGTAGATGCCCATGAAGATTAGGTTAACTGTGCCCCAGTTTGGATTGGAACAATAATATCTCCTATCGCATGACCTTAGTACCTGGAAAGGCCTGCCAGAGGGATGTTTGAACACACCACTGCCTCCTGACACCATCCCTAAGCCATTCAGTGGTCTTCCTGTTCAATCAGAGCATCCGCAAGGTGCAGAGTTTGCAGATGTTCTGATTGAACAATCAAAACCTTTTTACAGGGGTCAGCAAACTTTGGGCTTCAGACCAAATCACCTGCACCATGAAGTCTATTGTACATGAAGTCTATTTTGTACATGAAGTCTATTGGAACATAGTCATGCACATTTTTTTGCATAAGGTGCAAAGCTACTTTCACACTACAACAGCAAAGCTGAGCAGTTGTTACAGTGACTGAATGACCTTAAAAGGGTCAAGCTATTTGATATCTGGTTCTCTACAGTCGTAAGTTTGCTAGCAACCCGGCATGGTAGCTCATGCCTGTAATCCCAGTACTTGGAAGGCTGAGACAGGACGATCACAGGTTCAAGGCCAGCCTCAGTAATTTAGCAAGGCCCTCAGCAACTTAGTGAGACCCTGTTTCAAAACTAAAAGTAAAATAGGACTGAGGTTGTAGCTCAGAGGTTGAATGGCCCTGGGTGTCACACTTCCCAGTAAAACACACACACACAAACACACACACACACACACACATACACACATACACACACACACACCACACACACACAGAAATGTTTGGTGGCCCTTATTAGAGTAGGTCTAGGAATACACATAGGCAAATATTCAAGGAGATGTCTGTAAACTATGAATACTTGTGCCTTACTCCATTTCCCGAAAGGAGAGAACAAGAACCCCGTAGGAGAGATGCCATGTGGAACCAGTCAGATCCTCAAATCATAGGATGACAAACACAAGCGCTGCTGAGGGCCCAAGCAGGAGAGTGACCTCACGCTCCTGCAGACGCTTACACAGTCTGAAATTTCTTCTGGTTGATATCAAGGCCGTAAGCTGCTGAAGCTCAGAGGTTATGGACAAGGCGCCGCACAGCATGGGTGCGGCAGGAATGGGCCTGGAGAGGAAGGAAGAGAAGCAGGCTGCAGGAAGGGAGAGAAAGGAGAGAAGGAGGGGGAGCTGGAAGAAAAGAGAAGACGCAGGAGCCATGGCGGATGGAAATGAGATCACGCTGTTTGCAGCTAGCTTGCTGTTGCAACAGTCACAGCACTGTGACTCACGGGCTCAGGGGACAGTGACACCTACCAGGAGGCAGGACAGCCACCAAGAGCACGAAGAAAACTGTGAGAGTTTTTCTGCCTCTGCTTCTCAAACTTTATTTATTTATGTGCTTATTTATTTATTTATTTATTTATTTTATTTATCTAGTACTAAGGATTGAACCCAGGGGCATTCTACCTCCAAGCTACACCTCCAGTTCCATTTTTTATTCTTTATTTTGAAACAGGGTCTCACTAAGTTGCAGCAGGCCTCACTAAGTAGCTGAGGCTGGCCACGAACCCGGATCCTCTGGTCTCAGCCTCCCAAGTACTGGGATTACAAGCCTGCGCCACCATGCCCGGCTTATTTTTTTTTTGTTTTGAAACAGGGTCTCGCTAGGGGGCTGAGAGTCTCGCTCCTTGCTGAAGTTGTCCTTGAACCTGCAATCCTCCTGTCTCCATCTTCCAAGTACTGGGATTACAGGCATGGGCCACCACGCCAGGCTTGCTTCTCGAACTTCTTAGCAAAGGGACACATCGTTTTCTGCAGCTCTTCTTTAAATGTCCCTTGGTCCTTGCCCAGCCTCGGCCCGCACACACTACAGTTGCAGTCCACTCCCTCGGCCTCCTCCCCAGACCCTGAAAAACTCCTCCCGACCTTTGCCTTTTCCCTATCTCCTTTTCTTCTGACACTGAGAAACAGACCTCAACCCCAGCCCTGCTTGCAGGAGATCCCTAGAGATCAGAGGATAAGGGAATGCCCACCTGTCAAGTCAGATCCTCCAGAGGGCAAGGGAAAGACAAGCCTCTGAGCGCATCAGTCATTGGTCACGCCCCATCGGCTGGGGACAGCTACTAGCATGGACTCTAGCAATGGCCTCCGAGGGCCCAAACTTGTCTCTGCCACTTACCAGTGGAGTGAACTCGGGCTATGTTATTTCATCGATGAAACGGGAAAGATAATAACAGTATCGATGTTAAAGGCTTGTTACAGCACTAAACAAGTTTATTCTTGTAATGCATTTAGATCTGTACCAAGCACAGAGTGATCTCTATATAAATGTTCGTTAAATAAAATCTCATCTTTGCAGGCTGCTAGATCTTGTCCCTGAGGTCAGGCCTGCTGGAATGGAAAGCTTAAAAAGCCTAAAATGATAGGAGAAAGTAATAAAATATGCCAAATCTTTTGATATCTTCAAAGAAAAAAAATATGCGAAGGAAAAAATAGAATGCTAAAATAGTGCAGTAAAGCTTAATGGAGTGAAGTAATGATATCACTTTAGAGCTTACTAAAAAGCAGACATGGTCTTAAAGACCCAATAGTAGTTTTTAAATTTAAGAATATACCGACATCCTGTAAATCCTGTGTTCCTGATAGGCACTAAGTACCAGCCCAGGGAGGCATACACAGACCAGTTGAACACACCTCCCTATTCAAATACAGTTTCCTAAGTCAGCTTCCGTTGCTGGGAAATATCTGGGGTAGTGACACTTTTTTTTCTTTTCTTTTCCTCTTTTAGTACTAGAAGCTAAACCCAAGATACACCCCCAGCCCTTTATATTTTTTATTTTGAAACAGTGCCTTGCTAAGTTTCTGAGGGCGTAGCTAAGTTGCTGAGGCTGGCTTCAAACCTGCAACCCTGCTCCAGCCTCCCAAGTACTGGGATTACAAGCCTGCATCACCACACCTAGCTTAGTGAGTCTTGCTAAGATGCTTAAAACTCTGAATGACTTCCCAGTGCACACACTTCAATATATTTCAGAAGTCCTTCCTTATCTGTCTTCCCAAACCCTCCCTCTCCCTCCCATCTTTTGTCACTCTTTGCCACCCCTACCTGGCTCTAGCTCTCCTAGCCCTGTTCCTCAAACACGCCGGGCGCTTTCCCCTCTCGGGTCCTTTGCCTGCATCCACCCTCTTGGCCGGAAGTACTTTCCCTTACATCTGCTCCCTCTTGTCCTAAAGGGGAAATAGATACCCTTGATGTCATAGATACCCTACTATTGTAATCAAAACCCTTTGTTTATTTCCTTCTTTCAAGTTACTACAATTCGTAGCTAAAAGTTTTCTTATTAACTACTTCCTAACGTTTTTGCTATTGTCTGTCTTGCTCCACAAAAATGGGCTTCCTGCAAGAGATGCTACTGTGTCTGCTCTGTTCTCAGTAGTATCCTAAGTACTTTGTAGAGGGTCTGAAGTATGATAAGAGCTCAATAGATGCTAAATGTTTGAATGAATGAATGAATGAATGAATGAATGAATGAATGGGTGGACAATAAAGGGAGCCATGGCAAACACAAACACAGGTCTGAGTTGAATTAATTATAATGCTTCATAAGTGACCTTGAACAACTAATTCTCCATGTTTTTGGGGGGGAGAGGGCGGTACTGGGGATTGAACACAGGAGCGTTCTATCTCTGAGCTACATCCCCAGCTCTGTTTATTTATTTATTTATTTTTTATTTTGGAACAGGGTCTTGCCAGGTTGCTGAGAGTCTTGCTATTACTGAGGCTGATCTTTAACCTTCCATCCTCCTGTCTCAGTCTCCCAAATACTGGGATTACAAGAGTGCACCTAGTATAATGTTGGTGATTCCGGGATTGTGTCTCAATTTCCTCTTCTAGCAAGTAGAAAAAAAAAGAAAAGTCTGATCTCTCCCATCTCTTGTGAACTGTCCCTAAATAAATGAAGTCAACAATTCATACCAGCAAGGGCATACATGTGGCCTTCTGCTCATCTAGAAGAGTAGCAGCGAGACCTCCGCCCTCAAGTCCCAGGTTGTGGGAGAGGGTATGCTCCAATGCCAGGAGGCCAGGTGGCAGATCCTGCTCCCTGTGCATTACAGCAGACAGGCCGCCTAAACCCCAGCAAAGGCTGGACCAGCCCACACAGCATATGGACCTGCAGTGGAGCATATGGGTCTGGTCCTAGAGAAGGGCCCCATATGCTCCCAGGGCTGGCTACCCCCGCCCCCACACTTTGGGCTGCTCCATAAATCAGCCGCTTCCCACCATCCCGGGGCACCGGCTGATCCATGAGTGATTAATGCACCGTTTGCCTGCAACCTGGAGAGAACCCCAGGTACAGGTGGAGAAGAAGGAAAATGACTTAATTGCGGTGGAGTGGGAGGGGAGGGGGAAGAGGAGGTCATTCCTCGTGGCCACTGAGCTGGCACTATCTTTAGAAGTCCAGCCTTCCTAAGAACAAGATTTCTTGGAAAGCTTTCTTACAGGCTCCCGGGCACCCCATTGTGGTCAAGGCTACTGCATGGGCTTTACCTACGAAGCACTGGACAGTGTAGGACGCGGTTCTGTCCTGTCCCAACCTCCGTGGTCATCCTGGGCCTCTTCATCTGAGCTGAAACAGGCATTCAGATCCTGCAAGGAGCCACCAGGCAAGGGTCCCTGGAGACAGCAAGCCTGGATGTGCGGCCAGCAAATCCACTCAACTGGGTTTCAGACCAATATTTTCCAACTGTGCTCGACAGAGGGCAAAAGGTTTTATGCGGTTGTCACAGGAAGGGAGGGCTCCGGGGCTCCATAGCTAGTTCAATCAGAGTAATTCTTTTACTTTGTTTTACATTTTAGGCTTTTCAAATGTGATTTAGTTTTGATTTTGTTAAGGATCATATGACTGAAAAGAGTTGAGACACACTTAAATTAAAAAGACTGCAATACAGTCAGGAGTGTTTCCCTTAAACACACACACACACACACACACACACACACACACACACAATAATAAAAACAAAGGATAATTTCCGTTCAATGTGCAAAGACGGGGCAGCACTGTAATTAATGACACGGGCTCGGGGTCATTTTTCAGTTGGTGGTCCCATGACCTTGGGCAAGAAACTTTCCTCTCAAAACTCCAATTTCTTCATCTATGAAATAGGAATAATAAGTGATACCTGGCTTGGAGGGTCCTGAGGGGATCGAATGATATTAATCTATGTGCTGTGTTTGCATGAAGCCCGGAACCTAATAAACAGTCTATATTTGCTATTATTTTTCTTATTAGTCAGAGTGCCACTCACTGTGCTGAATACATTACTTGCATTATTTACAGTCCTCTATGACATGAAAGTCCATCCCAAGTCTCTAGATGAGCAATCTGAAGATATGGCTTTGGCCTGAAAAGGTGGTCCCAGAACACATCCTAATATCGGGGAGGGGAGGGGCATTTGGTGTTCTGGGGATACCAGTTTGAGAATAATCTATCTAATTATTTGCTCTATTCTATTTATACTTCTTTGGAAATACCATGTAATTTAATGTGGCTAGGCTTTCTGTTTAATTTTCTCACAAGTATTACTATCTATGCATCCATCCATTCATGGAGCTACCCATCTAATTCAACAAACACTTATTGAGTGCCTACTTAGTGTCAAGAACCTTAGAAAAGCCATCCCACTCTTCTGAAAATCAAAATCGCCTTCGGTAAAATGGGAGTGTTAAGGCTAATTCAATGGAGAAACATATGTAAAATGCAATAAACTATCTAAAAATGTTTTGCAGCCTGTAAAGTGTTCTCTCCATACTAGTTAGGGATAGGGTAACCCGACACCCAGCTTGCTTAGACATTCATGGCCTACTTATTAGCGGCATCCCCGTGACCCTCAGAGGAACCATTTGTAAGATAAATCCTATAGTCACCCTAGTTATGAAGATGGTAATCATCATAGAGAATACTTACATTGATTTAGCTGGAAGAGAGGTATAGTAATAACTCAGAGCATGCTTTAAAGTAGCATGAACTACTTTCCTCTATTTTTAAGGAATTCATATAAAAACACACCGATAGGATGACCAGGTTTGGAGATGAATGTGTGGTGCTGACGGGAGTAAGAAGTAGCTGGAAGTTAGGATAAACAAGCTTTGGAATTTTTTTCTGTTTATTTATCCTGAAACTGTGCATGAGGAAATAAGAAACTACTTAGTTTTGTAATTGTTGCCCAGAAAGTAGTTGAAATCATTCATTGGAAGTAACTGCATGAGTTAGAGGACCACGTGTGAACTGCCCTGGGTTTGAGTCATTCTACTGTCGCTAAGTGACCCTGGCACCTTGGGAAAGCCATTAAACCCTCCAAGATACTTAATCCCCTCATCTAAATAAAGAGCTTATAATACTTGCCTTTCTTCATTCTGCACAGTTGTTTTAAGAAATGTAGTGGTTAGTTTTTGTGGTTTATCAAACCATTTCAAAATTTACCTGCTTCAAACAACAATTTTTTATACTTTCATTGGTGTATTGTAGTCTCACAGCACAATGTGGTTCATGGTGATATTGACATCCATGCACACGGCACTTGGTGAGCTTTCCCCCGCCTCCCTCCCCACTGTCCCCCAAACCCCCACATTATATTGAGATTGGCAATGGTAACCTCACATGTACAGGTAATGTCAATGGAAGTGTTTCCTTCTTTAATTCTCCCTCTTTACCCCCACACCTCCCCGCTCCACTGAAATTTCTTCTTCATTGTCTGGAGTCCTTCTTGCATTCTGACTACTCCCCAGCTTCCACATATGAGAAAAAACATTTGACCCTTCACTTTCTGTGACTGGCTAATCTCACTTAGCATAATGTTCTCCAGGTCCTTCCATTCTCCTACAAATGACATAAATTTGTTCTTTATTGCTGAGTAGAATACATATCCCATAATTTTGTAATCCATTCATCTGTTGATCAACACCTAGGTTGGCTCCAGAATTTGGCTATTGTTAATTATGGAACATGGATATGAACATGAATATGCATGTATCACTATAATATTCTGATTTCAGCTCCTTTGGAAAGATACCCAGGAGTGGTATAGCTAGATTATATGGTGGATCCATTCCCAGTTTTCTGAGCAATCTCCACGCTGATCTCCATAGCAGCTGCACTAATTTGTACAATCCCACCACACTTTTAATCTAGTTTGTCTGGGCCATCCTTCTGGGGATGAGCCCGGAGCTGGTGATCTCGGATGGCTTCATATGTGGGTTTAGCGATGGT
The DNA here is from genome assembly GCA_004027655.1 of Graphiurus murinus. Lineage (NCBI taxonomy): Eukaryota > Metazoa > Chordata > Mammalia > Rodentia > Gliridae > Graphiurus > Graphiurus murinus. The sequence goes on along the minus strand of PVLC010001131.1, from coordinate 6,399 downwards.
CAGCCTGTAGCTGGGACACCTCAGTTCTCCTTTCCGTACCTTCTCATTGTTTGGCAGGTTAGCACAAGCTCATACATGATGGCCTTGGGTTCCCAAGTACAAGAGAGCCAGTCCCAAGGCTCACTGTGCTGAACACTTTGTGTTCTCTTCAGTCCTCGTACCTCTATTACATGTAGGTAATTCGTAGATACGGAACCTAAGTATAAGATTTTGGCCTTAAATAATCACAGAACAGCTCACATCATAGGGGACATCGGTGTTCTGGGGAACCCAGTATTTCTGCTTGACACTTAAGTTTGCTAACATCTCACTGGCCAAAGCATCTCACACCCAGATTAAAGAGGTGGAGAATTAACTCCGCCTTCTCAATGGGAATATAGCGACTTCACATCACAAGGGCTTGGAAGGAGAGTGAGGAAGAATTTGTGAACAATTGTATAATCTACCATGTAAGTAAGATATTTGTGACAACTTCACATGAACTAGTACAACTGCACAGAAAACCCAAGGCTTCTGGAAAGAAGAGCTCCTCCAAAGCATTGTGGGAAAGTGCTTCCTACAAGCGAATGAAGAGACGCCACCAGCTGCTAATGTCTGCAGATGTTTTCCTTTCTCTGGCCCCAGTCCCTGCCCACCCTCCACCCCAGGTGATCGCTGTGCTGGAGCCACCAGGTTTCCCTCAAAATAGCAAGGTGGCTGGTCATAGTAACATCTCCCACAGGCCCTGCTGTCTACCCCTCACCCCACTAGGCATGCTGACATTGGATCCCAGAAGTGCTAGGACCTACAGAATAGGCCAAATGCCCTCCCCCCGTTTTTATTTACTGCTTCTTTTCGGGGAGCCCCATAGCAGAACGCCAGTACCCCGTGTCCCCTGGCATTTTCTAGCAAGACAATTCTTTCCATTTGTACTCATCATTGCGATTTTCATAGGTTCCCAAGAGTATACAAAGATCAGCCAGGAGGAAAATCTAAGACACCAGCACCAGGAAGCACCCTCAGATAATTCCCCCATTCACAACTCTTACGGGTTTTATGGGGCAAACTTGAACCCTCCTGACATCCTGTTTCCCTGGAATACATTCACTCCTCAGGATCTCATTCAAATAGATTTACGCTGGCTTCTCTAATCTCTAAAACATAGCAATTAAGAGCAGAGGTGTTGGGTGTGGTGGCACATGTCTGTAATCCTAGTACTTGGGAAGCTGAGACAGGAAGATCACAGGTTCAAGGACAGTCTCAGAGATGTAGTGAGATCCTCAGCAACCTAGCAAGACCTTGTTTCAAAAAAAAAAGTTTGGGGATGTAGCTTGGAGGTAGAATTCCCCTGGGTTCAATCCCTAGTATCAAAAAAAAAAAAAAAAAAAAAAAAAAAAAAATATATATATATATATATATATATATATATTGGCTCTGGGGAAGACACTTGTGAACAGTTTTAGGTTCGGCTGATTACTAACTGCAATCTGCTAATGGTGAACACTTGTAAGCCTCAGTTTCTTCCTCTATGAAAGAGGATGATGAAATCAGCAGTATGCTCAGATTATCATGACTGTTAGATTACACACTACCATACATACTTAGAGCAGTGTGGAGGGACAATTCGTGTTCATCTTGATGCTAACATCTTCATGATTGTTATCCTAAGAGTCTCCTGCTGGGAGATACTTCCAGCTCCCCTGTGAAACGCAGAATCAATGTGAGTTACTTCTTTCTCAGGCCCTATCCTGAAGCCAAGAGATAAGTTCTCCTCAATGATTCCGAGTATCAAGGTCAGGGCAGAACATCTGTCTCCTCTGCCTTTCAAGCGAAAGTCCATTTTGCAGGGGAGTTAAGGTACCCAGAGCATCTAAATATTTCAGTTTCTGCCTGAATGTCTGCCAGCCTGCTGGGAATGTGTTGGTAACAATGAAGATAAAAAGTGTATCTAGAAAGAACCTGAGAGTGTGTGTGTGTGTGTGTGTGTGTGTGTGTGTGTGTGTGTGTACGTGTGGGTGGTTTTTAAAGTCTGTCTAAGTGAACTCCTGATTCAGGACATGTCTGTGCTGGGGGCAAAGGCTGTCTTGTGGAGTCTTGTTAGGAGGGTGACTGGTTGAAAGCCAGACCTGGATTATCACAAATGGATGCAGAGGGAGACTGAAAATCAGGCCTCCTGCCCACTCAGCAGTTCTTGGCGCTGGCCCCATCTCCACCATCTAATGCCATTCCTGCATTAGATGCTGCAAACACAATTGACTTCTATTACTTATAAAGCCAACCACTTTACTTCATTTAAACATTTAGGATGGACTTCAGAGATTTCTGAGATGCTGGACGGTGCAACCAGCCCATAACTCCCCTGCATAACAAGAGCAGAATCTGCCTGCGTTGGACACACAGCCCCCAGTCTCCATCACAGAGAGTTTTAAAGATTATTTCTGCATCAGAAAGGTGCAGTCCAAATATAGACCTCCCCACTTATTCTTTTCTAGTTATGGAGTCACTTGGTACTATTCAAAGCTGCATCTCTCTTCTAGGCCTGGAAATATAAAGATAGATCAAAAGAAGCCAGGTGGGGTGGCTCACACCTGTAATCCCAGTACCTGGGAGGCTGAGATGGGAGGATTGCAGGTTTGAGACCAGTCTCAGCAATGCACTGTGACTCTCAGCAACCTAGTGAGACCCTGACTCGAAACAAAAAATAAAAAGGACTGGGAGTATGTCTTGGAAGTAGAATGCCCCTGGGTTCAACCCCCAGTACCACACACACACACACACACACACACACACACACACACACACACACACAAAGATAGATAGATAGATAGATAGATAGATAGATAGATAGATAGATAGATAGATCAAATATCGAAGTAAGCTTTAGAATGTTCACAGTCTATCATGGGAAATAAAAAGGCAAAGAAATAGAATGACATATGATACTAGTGCTCTGATGATTACAAAACAAAACAAAATAGCAAAAAATAAAAGTACTGGAAATCAGCCAGAAAGATGTGAGAGAATCCGAATGGTTGCATGGTTGAGGAAGTGTTGGAGGTAAAACCCTAAAGGGGCTTAGTTTTTCTAAAGGAAAAAATGGGATAAAGAATGTTCTAGGCAGAACATTATGTAGAAGAGGCATAGATGTTGAATTTGTGCAGACTTTGGGTTAAATTCCAGGAGGACTTGCTAGGGCCTTGGGCAAGTTACACCGTTGTATATAAAGGCAGTTTCACCCTCTAAACAACTGAGCTCATTGAGAGCTTCCTAGGACTATGGTGGGGATCAAATAGCTCACATAAGCACATAGCCAAGAGATGAATGTGACCCACGGTAGAATTCATTACTTAGTGGCTGTTAGTTGGGTGTGATTAAAGCTGCCACAGGGGCAGATAACAAAGGGCCTCCGTAGGGATTTGTCCTGTGAACCTGTGGGCCCCACTGATGGGCCAAGAGTGCTAAGCCAAGGAGTGCCGAGGTCATATATGGGTTTCTTGCAGATGTCAATAGTGGTAAGGTTAAAGACCACCAAAAGGGAGAGCCAAGGAAAGCAGAGGGCCGAACCGTGCTTAACACTAAGCTCATCCTTGCATGTCAAAAGGCAAATCTCCTAAATAGCAAAGCTTCAGTGATAAGATCTTTCTTTACCACCAGGAAGCATTTTTCCATGAAGAATTTAAGTTCCCTTTAAGGTTACAGCTTAAACTTTATTGCTTAATTTGTTATCGTTTGTTTTTTAGTACTGGGGATAGAGCCCAAGGGTGTTCTACCTCCAAGCTATTCCCCAAGCCCTTTTTATTTTGAAACAGGTTCTTGCTAAGTTGCTGAGGCTGGCCTGGAACCTGTAATCCTCCTGTTTCAGCCTCCCTAGTATTGGGATTACAGGTGTGTGCCACCACACCTGGCTTTATCACATTTTGCTTTATGTCTGAATTTCTCTTTTATCATGGAACCATTGACTTACAAATCAACATAAGAATCATGAAACAAAAGGAAAGTCACTTTTTACTCATAGGTTTCTGTCCCTGCTGCTCCTTCACGCCAATGCCAGGCTAACAATGTGATAGAGAGAAAAAGCATTTCTCCAGCATTCTCTCGTTTACCTTCGAAAAGTCCCAAGGGGGGTTTCAAGGAAAACTGTTCTTTCATTATTTTTCCAGGGTTCATCCTTCCCACAGAGAAAAATAATACTAAGCATTAAAAGCACCATGAATGTGTGAGTGCAGTGGTCTTCCATCCCAGAGCTCAAACATCACTTTCTGAGAAACAGCCCCTCCTGCAATTTTACCCCATGGCTAAGTGGCCATTTCTTGCCCTGTGAATATGGGTAACATCTGCAGTCTCATAAGCAGCATGGTGCGGCAATGAATTCCCTTTTTATGCCTATCTCCCCAACTAGACCAAAAGCTCTCCAAGTCTGGGATAAAATCTCCTCCTCCATATCCTTATTTCCACCCTCGGCACAGTACCTAGCACCTAGGAGATAGGAGATACGGTTTTTCAAGTGGATGCACAAAGGTCTAACCTCATTTCACAGCTTCCTAACTTTCACGTTTCACTCGAGTGAGCTGGGATCTTAAACACCACCAAGGATGTAAAGATAGAAATCAGGGAACTCAAGGGTCCATGCAGGCTTCTAATGAACCCATCCTCTGCTGGCTATGCACGTGAAGACGAATGGATCTCACTCCCTGACTCTCCTGTGGAGTAGAGAGGACTAAGTATGTATGCATTCTGTTCCTAGAAGAAATATCCAGGTACTCAGGAGTCATGGGGAGGAAGCTGGGAGGTGCTCCATGCATCCTTCTTGCCCTAAGTCCCCCAGGTGAGGGATAATGTTAATTGTCTTTGAACTGACCTAGTTCAACTGGGCTGAGTTGCTCTTTATGGGTATGCATGAAATTCCCTTGATTTAGACACATTTGTATTTTATATTCACTTTGTATTTTATATTCAGGTTCCTTTTTTTTTTCTTCTCTAGGATAGGAATCAGCAAATTATGGTCCACAGGCCAAATTCAGTCCACAGTTTGTTTTGGTAACTCTAGTGTTACTGGAACACAGCAACATCCATTTAGTTATGTGTCGTCTAAGGTTGCTTTCACACTAGAACAGTGGAGTTCGTTAATTGCAATAGAGACTAAGTGGCCTGTGAAGTCTAATTTGCTCTCTGGCCCTCTACAGGAAACATTCTCTAGTGCTTGACATTAGTTGTATTAGCTGTGATGACCACGTACAGGATTAGTGCTGAGCCTTTGATACCCACTCTCTCGCTTATCCTCACCAGGTTCTAGAAGGTAGCCACTATGAGGATGCCCCTTTCATTGATTAACTCATTTGCTGAACATCTACTATATGGCCGGGCATGTGCCAAGCCCTGGTCAATCACGGTAAACAAAGCAAACACAGCCCCTCCCTGCCATCTTGTAGCTTCCAGTCTTGGTTGCATGATTCGAGACGTCCATGCTGTGGCCCAGGTCTACTTTTACACCTATTACCTTTTGAGAGTTCCCCCCTGTAAATATTCTGCAAGCCTTTAATCCCCGAAGATCCCACACCAGAACCAACCAACGCACTCAGAGAAAAATCCATGATTGCTCAAACTTCTCCTGTGGGTGGTTTAAGACGTCAGAGGAACATCATTTTCCCTGACTTGTCACAGGCTAGGAAGTGCTGCATCTAGCCTGACCAGCAGCATGAGGCCACCTCCTGTTGATGCCCCTGTGAGATCAGGGGACCCATGAAAGGCCCAAGGCCAGGCTGAGTCTCCCATGCAGCAACTGGATGGCTAGCCCCTCTCCGGGCAAGGCCTTCCCCTGGCTCCTGACAGATGAGGTGTTAAACAAGGAGGGCGGCTCACACTTCTTCCCTCAGCAATGCCATTGGCTTTCACTGGTCTTCTCTTCACCCAGCACCTCTGGAAAAGCCTGCTTTTCTTTCCCCTTTGTTTTCAATGGCCCAAGATTAAAAAATGCATACAATGCTAAATTGCTGTGCTGTGCGTGGGAGGAAGACAGCCGAGGGAGAGGAGGGCAGCAGGAAAGGCCGGGTTGCCCCAGCCCAGGCCACTGTGAGCAGATCCTAATTAGAAGGCTGGCAGAGCCGGCCTCCGCAGGAAGCCCGGATCATTAGCGCTGGCACCACGCACACACTCTGACTGCAATATGTGGCCGCGGCTGCCGTGCTGGCTCCACACGGACCCTGATCGTGGCTGCAGCTTCGGAACAGATGTCCAAAGATGGGTTTTGTTTTTGTTTTTATGTTTTTGTGTTTGGGGGGATTTTTTTTTTCTTTAAAGCATTACATGACCTCGTGCCAGAGAGAGCTTGTGCCAAAATAAAGATTTGTGATGGGTCAAGGAAGCAAGATAAGTCAAGAGAGATTTAGACAGTCCTTGTCTGAGCTCTTGGTGAAAAATAGA
>PVLC010001130.1:61291-156628 GCA_004027655.1 Graphiurus murinus | reverse complement strand
TCCTCTCCTTCTCTCTCTTTTTGTGGTACTGGAGACTGAACCCAGGGGCATTCTACCTCTGAGCTATACACCAGCCCTATTTTATTTTTGGTTTTGAAACAGGGTCTTGCTATGTTGCTGAGAGTTTCACTAAGTTGCTGAGGCTGTCTTTAAACCCACAATCCTCCTGTCTGAGTCTCCCAAGTACTAGGATTACAGGTGTGTGCCACCATGCCCAGCCATCTTATTTCTTTACAATGGTTGCTTTCATTGTTATAGTGACAAAGGATAACATTTATTAGGGTTCATTTATTATGAATTGTACACACATAAACACCAAAGATAGTTTGTTGTTTGTTTTGTGGTACTGGGGATTGAACCCAGGGGCATTCTGTCTCTGAACTATCCCCCAGTCCTATTTTATTTGGAAATAGGGTCTCACTAAATTGTTGAGGCTGGCAGAGAAGCTGCAATCTTCTTGTCTCAGCCTCCCAAGTAAGTACTAGGATCCTAGGCATGTGCTACTGCACTTGGTTGCAAGAATAGTTCTTTGTATTACTGCCATTTTACTCATGAGGAGACAGAAAGTCAAAGAGGTTAAGTTGCACAGGACACCACCCTAGTATGAGTTTCTTAGGGGCAGTTAACTATTCCTGAGTTCAGGTCTGCATGGAAAAATTTAAGTGGCAAAAAAGGAACAGACAAGACTAAGGTTGTGCACAGTAAAACTCCATAATAAAGGCTGGAGAAGAGGGCTCCTGTCCACACACCGCATGTCTATCCCTACATTATAAATATTATTTATGTAATTTTGCACTACTAGTGAGATAGAAGCCTTCTTAAAACTTCTACAGGTGCCTAAAATTTAAAATTGTTTGCTGAATAGTATTTCTTGATGAAGTTGAGCCACATGGTACAATAAAGAACAGTGATTTTTACTGCAACTAGAGCAGTTTTGCTTTCTGTAGTTGGGCATGTTATAGAGCTGGGACTTTCTCCTATTTTGTCATCCCTTCAAAAGGCAACTGCTTAGGTAACTCATTTGTCCCCAGGATATGTCTAGCAAATAACTCAGCCAAAAGGGCCTGTACTATTATAAGCGAAGAGAAGCTATAAAAATAAACAATAATAACAACACTCCTTTTTATGAACAGGAAGCTTATTATTTTGTCTACCTACAAGCAAACCACAATCCGAAATGTAGTGTATAATTTTGCTTTTTAACAGTTGTCATATTAAGAATGCTTGAAAATATCCAATTTCCCTGCAACAGATGGAAAAGAAAACAATAAAAAATTGAAAAAAAAAAAAAAGAAAAAACAACAACAACAAAAAAACCCAATTCTACCTCTAAGAACATACTTCCCTAACATAAGGTTTCTCTGAAATGAGATATTTTCACCCCAGGAAAATCTGTGGATTTGGTTAACATTGCTATCTAATCTTGCTTTGAATATTCAACATAAACTAATTCCACCAAACTCAAACTTATTCTGACCACACTGCAGAATTTCTAAATCCATTATTGCCTGGTTTATGCTTTCTCTTTAAACATTCTCAAGTAATAGGACTTGACCTCACAGAAAAGCTATGTTTTAATATTTCCATTTTATTTTCAAGTAAGAACATTTTGTTCAGACATACACATAAAAGGCCAAGTAGGCTTTTTGTAAATACTTCTTGTTCCTTCCATACTATTCTTCATAATAATGAAAATACAATTAACACGGCTCTTTCTGTCTAACAAGGTAGTGCTATAAGCAATGTAGCACTGAATTCATTTCATTTTTATTTAGAAGACCTTATGCATATCAGAGAGATATAAAAATTTGCCAAGTGGAAAAGTCTATATATATACAGTCAGACTAAACATACTAAATATGTCACTTTGAAAGATAATAAGTGTAAGATAAACAATGGAAAATCAGATAACCTAAGAAAATTTAGCTGACAATTTTCATTGAAACACTATTTTCTCTAGGTAGATAACATAGTTAAATGCTGTACATTTTTTAAAAATAATTGGACAGCAGTGTTTAAAAATATGGCATTGATTAATTCACTTTTAGCAGGGAAAATACCTTTGACGAGTTTATTGAAAACGTGTTTATAATAATATTTACTGATTCTTGGCATTTAAGCAAATGATAGAGTGCAAGTCCTCTTTATAGAGGGTAGCATCTCTAGTCAAGGGATTGACCCAAACTTCATGTTCTTTTCAACACACTTACCACAGATGTTTATCTCAGCGAGGATTGCAGGGGAAAATACCCTGAAAAGTGCTCTATGCTTTAAAATTTAGCTAAAACATGATGCCACGCATGGGAACCGGATAACTATTTACATTTACTTGAATTCTACTCTTTCCATCTGAAAAAAGGTCAACAAGGGACATCTGGTTTTGACCATAAAGGGCAAAAACCTCTCGTGCCCTATGCTTAAATGGGACGCGATGTGTCCACTCTACTGACACTGGCCTTTCTCTTCCAGAAGCATAGCAAAATCTGTCTCTTTGAGGGTGCATGAACTACCTGGTGCCTCTGCCTGTAATCCCCCCCCCCCCAAATCCTTGCATAGCTAGAGACTTCTTGTTATTTGGGTCTCTGTAAACTCTCTCCTTGGCTGATGAGGCCTTGCTTTATCAGCCAATTTACAGAGCATCCTGGAGAACTCTATCCCATAATATCATCTTTTAAGGAGCCCTTAATACCTTCTGAAATTATCTTGTTCTCTTATCTGTTTTTTTTTAAGTGCTGAGGATTATATACAGGACCTCCCACATGCTAAGCATGAGCTCTACCACTGAGCTACACCCCCACCCCTTATCTGTTTACTTCTTTAGGACTAAACTAGAAGTTTCATGAGAACAAGGAGTTTATTCACTTTATTCCCAGGGCCTAGAATAGTGCTTTGCCACACTGTAGATGTTCAATTAAAATCTGTTGGCAGAATGCACATGTGATATTGAGAAAATCCTAGCAGTATTTCTATAAAAAAAGGGAGGAGGCAACTAATAGATGCCCAGACCTTTAATCTCAAGGTATCCTGTTTACTGTATAAACAATAAAAGTGATCATTATCTTGAGATTTTTAAGAATTCAGATGCGCTGGGTGTGGTGGTGCAGGCTTGTAATCCCAGTACTTGGGAGGCTGAGACAGGAAGATCTGGGTTCGTGGCCAGCCTCAGCTACTTGGTGAGGCCCTCCACAACTTAGTGAGACCCTGTTTCAAAATAAAGAATAAAAAATAGGGCTGGGGGTGTAGCTCAGAGGTAGAATGCTCCTGGGTTCCCCAGTACCACAAAAAAAAAAAAAATTCAAATGCAATTTTTTTTTTGTGTGTGTGTGGTACTGGGTACTGAACCCAGGGGTGTTCTACCTCTGAGCTACACTCCCAGCCCTGTTTTATTTCCTTTTTATTTTGAAACAGGGTCTAACTAGGTTGATGAGAGTCTCAATACTTGCTGAGGCTGTCGTTAAATCTGCGATCCTCCTTTCTCAGCCTCCTCTCAGTACACTTGCACTGAGATTACAAGTGTGTGCCACCATGCCTGGCTTCAAATGTAATTTGTCTTTAGTTTCATAGGATCTCTATATATGGAAAGTTATTTACATTTAGTTTTCTTTCTTTTTCTTTTTGGTACTGGAGATTCAACTCAGAGGCATTCTACCTCTAAGCTATACCCCCAACCTACTTTTTTCTTTCTAATTTTGAAATAGGATCTTCCTAAGTTGCTGAGACTGACCTGGAAACTGTGATCCTCTTGTCTCTGCCTCTACATGTTCGTCTATAGAAAATTACTTACATGATTTCAAAAACAAAGCTTCCATGCATAGGATGCTATAGCTAAGTGGGGACCAGAAAAAGTGACTCCAGCCAACCTAACCCTCCCAACTTGCCATCTTTCTCTGTTAGAACAGGGGCTCTTTCCACTTGGTCTCTAATCACTCATGACCAAAGCTGATAACTCCATCAGGGTCATCTTGGTGACTATGTCGAGTATTACATCACTTCTTAAGGATTAGTGCCAGCCAGGCTTTCTGTGTATTCTCAGGAATACCTTCCTTACCCTCTCTGAAGAGTCTGAACTCAGTGCAAATTGTGCCTCTTTGTTCTTGTCCTTATCAAAATGATTTCTTCTGACACCAAATAAAATTAAGTAGATTACAATAAAACACACACACACACACACACACACACACACACACACACACACACACACCTAGCTTGGGTCAATTACATACCCACCAACTCAAATATTTTCATAGCCCAGCTTTCCCTAGAATTTTTTTTCTTACCCTACCACCATCACTATGCTAGCATTTTTAGCATTTTTATTCTTTCTTTGGAGTCCACTTCCATATTCTTTCTTGCCTTCAGGAGGCCCTTCTCACTCACTCTGGCCTTTAGCAAAGCTGTTTTCTGCACATTTCTTTCACACTGCAGTTGATTCTTGCTCTTGCTCTCAAAGGCCCATCCTTAGGAAAAGAAAAAAAGCCTGTATGTACACTTGAGAAGTTGCTGTTCTTATAAAGCATTAATAGGAGAAACATCCTTCCTAGGAAGATAACTATTTTCATGCTTTAATCTTTAGAATACAAAGCTCCTTAATTAAATTTAAACCAAAATATTTTTGTAAAGCTCAAATTTCCGAATTGGCATTCCTTCACATTTCTCAATTTACACAGTCCCTTTTGTCAGTGGAAAACAGGGTATTCACTGCTTTAAATTGCCTTGTGTTGAATGTGGCCTGCTCCTCAAGTCTGAATAGGGGAAGCCAAGCTCTTGGAGTGTTTTTGTCCTGATTTTTCTTTAATTGTTCTGCACCTGCCTTCTAACAGAATGTACACATTTTTCCCCCTTACAATCAACGTGTACTATTGAAATGCAGTACAATCAATAACACCTTCCTGGAAGATGTTTAAGCAAATAAGGATATTTAGTTAAAAAGAAACAAAGCAAAGACTTGTACTCATATCATGTTATTGATTCACTCACAAGAATAAGGAGTAGCTCACCTTGATCAGACTTCTTGGGACTACTTCCCTGAACTGAAGTATCTGTCTTTCAAAAGTCTGTCAGGTAAGCTGGGTGTGGTGGTGCACACCTGTAATCCCAGTACTTGGGGGACTGAGACAGGAGGATTGCAGGTTAAGACTAGCCTCAGCAACTTGGCAAGACTCTCAGCAACCTAGCATGATCCTATTTCAAAACATTAAATAAAGGGGGGGGGTTGTAGTGTATCTCAGAGGTAGAATGCCCCTGGGTTCAATTTCCAGTACCCATAAGAAAAAAGAAATGTTAGTGAGGAAAAAGAAATGTAAGTGAGGAATGGGAAACAATCATTCTCTTGAAATTATCTTAAGTCTAAGAATGTGAACTCTGGATTCAAACCAATGGTTTCAACCCAAGTGATGCAATGTATTAGCAGTAAAGTCACCAGCAATGATCTTACTCTCTCCAAGTCATGCTTGGCTCAGCTGTACAATAGGGAGGCTCATGGCACCTCCCTCTCGCAGGGCTGCTATAGCTATCCAGTAAGCGAACCCAGAGCCAGCCCTTCATCTATGCTCAAAAGATATTTTGTCTTTATGATGTCTGGAAGATTATCCTGTTTGCATCAGAGGATACTGCACTTGATTTTACCCGTGTCCTCAACCCTTGTAAACCACAGTGTTACAAATATAAATCAGACCCGTCATTCCCAGTGTAGAACCTTTCTAGGTCATACAGGCATCCTACCACAGTCACCTCCAGCCTCCAACGTTTTGACCCTGCACATGAAGGAGCCTGCCCCACTCAGGCGCTCCGCTCATCACAGAACACTTCTTCCAGGCTGACATCACTTTAGTAATGCATGTTCCTGCGTATTGGTGTTTCTCCATCCTAGGTTGTGAGCACAATGAGGGCAGGGACCATGTCTGCCTGGTTCGCTGCCAGAGTCTCATGAGCCCAATAAACAGTCTCCAAATAAGTAAATATTCAGGCTTACCACCATGGATAGTTAACCATCACGTTAGTTGCAATATAGTGTTGGCATTAAAGACTACCTGCAGCACTTAAATGACTTGCTTCCTTTGGAGAACAGTAGTCTAAGATTGAAAAGACAAGATGTTTGTATTTTTATGTAATATATGTGTGTATATTTGTTGTTGTCACTGTTTCTGCCCTTTTTCTCAGAGAGTCAACTGTGGGTTTCTGTGTTCTGAACCCTAGCAGATTTGTATCATTTTATACCTTTCCTTGGCAACTCTTGTGCAAATCTATGGCCACCATGTCTAAGCCAGCTAAATCAGCTCTGCACGGTTTTCTAATGAGTGATGCATGTTGGCAATGCCTTATTGGCTTATGAAACTTCTAAAAATGTTTCCCTGAATTCCTTTGTTTACTTCTTGATTCTTGGCTGAATTAGTGTTGAGGATTGAGATTAATGACCTCCAGTTAAATGAGTCATTATTATGAAAAAGAACACAAAGTAAATATCTTACTCTACCTGATCTTTGCAAAATTAGGTCTATTCAATAAATAATAAACTTCTACCTTGACTGGATTTATGTGGAAATGAGCAGCCTCAAATTTTTAGATGTGTTCACCATATAAGAATACATCCTATATTTTTATATCAGAACTCTGAAAACACACTGCATCTAATCAGCTTACGCTGGGATAATGGTCATAAAGACTCAGCAAGGGCAGTGCTGCCGTCCATGTTCACACAACCTTAGTAAATTTACCTGGTAAATCCCCACCGCATTTGTTCCTACAGAAAAAAAAATTAAAAATATAAAAGCATCTCAGAGCCGAGATTAGACTTTTAGACCCTCCTGAGCGATAATCCTTACTCCGACATTGACTTTCTTTGTGGGGTTTGGCAAATCAGTTTTCTCCTCTATAATACAGGGATAATAATGCTTTAGTCAAATGGATGCTGTGAGAATTAATTACTGTTATACAATTTATTGAAGATGGGAAGCTCTGTAAAAATATCACTACTGCTCATAGGATTGAGGTCCGAAGACAAAGGCATCACACACAGAAAAGAAATCAAAACATCTCCAAATCCCTACTGTTTCCCTCTCTCAGTGTCCTCCTTCTTAACTCAGGTGAAAAGTAGGCAAAACAGTTTTCAAGGACACATCTCCTTCTTAGTGACAAGAACTGAAATGCACCACTGGGCCCACCTGTTCATGACGGGCCCTGCCTCCAACTATGCTCAATGGAAGGACAGAAAGGCCCGATTGCTAAGGCTTGCTTTGTTTCCTATGCAATTCTTTTGACCCTGAACCAGGGTCTTTCTAAATCAATGGATGCCCTAAAGACTAAATTTCAGGGAAAGGTCTTTTCAGCTGCACTTAAGAAGGGGGTGGTTAGACTTTGAACTGTCAAGGAAGAAGAATGAGTCCTGCTGTAAGGTGATAACTAACTAGTTATAAAGATTGAGCCCTGTTCTAAGGAAACATGATCAGTTATAATAAACACTGAGAGCCCTCAAGACACTGGTTGTCTTAGCAAGAGGAATTTCTATAGCTTGAACTATAGTTTTAAAATGACCAGAGATAAGAGAACACAGGTCCTGTAAGGATTTAAGGAAAGTAGGGACTTGATTTTGTTCCAAAACCAAAATAAAGCAATAGAACAAAAAACACTACTTATGATCCATGTTCATGTTAAACTTATTTTTACAGACATGTCAATCAACCCAAGGATCCAGGAACTTAGGTTGAAGGTAGGGATAATATAATTTTCAGAAAGATTTTATAGCAATGTCATAGAGATCACAATTTTGATGTGGCCTGTGAGAATAGAAAGAATTAAGAATATTCTGACTATAGAATCTCTGTTTAGTGGGTTCAGATTGTAATAAGAACTGAATTTAACCTATAGGTTTCTAAGAGAACATTTTTTTCAAAGAAGGGATTTCAAGTATGATGCTTGGGCTACCTGAGATGTCCTTCTATCCTGGCCCCTCAAGCTATTTATTTTCACTTAATTAAGAAAATAAGCTGTGCTCTTCCTTAAAAAGAGGATATAGAGCTGGGTGTGGTGGCACACACTTGGTAATCCCAGCATTTAGGAGACTGAGACAGGAAGCTCTCAGGTTCACAGCCAGCCTTGGAAACTTAGTAAGACCCTGTTCTATAATTTAAAAAAAAAAAAAAGGACTGGAGTATAGCTCAGAGGTAGAATGTCCCTGGATGCAATGCCCAGTAAAACACACACACACACACACACACACACACACACACACACACACACACACATGCACAAAGAGGATATGGATTAATCTTCAGGAATCCTTCTGATTTTATTCTTCAAGGATAAATTCCCCTTAGTTTTAAACTTTAGATGGGGTAGGGAAGAGAACAGCAAACAGCAAGCGTCTGATTTTACATACATTGAAGAGGAGAGAGTCAGCATGTGGAGAGTCTGCTTCCCTGTCACTCAGAGTGACCTTTCCTCTCAGTGATCTTCTACTTGATTTGCCCATTCATTTCTCTAATCACTGGGCCGCATTTAGAGAGTAACCTCGAGGCACCACATCTTCAATGTTCCCTTGGTTGACTGTCCCAGGACTTTCACATTTACATTTGGGTGAAAATAAACTCTTTTGCTCTACTGTCTTCTTCTACACTGGTTTTCATTTTCTCTTCTTGCCCCTGCAGATGTCTGATCCTCTTTAGGATGTAAGGGTCGGGCGGTGATGTGCCGATCCAGTGGTGCTCACCCCTCAGTGTTCTGATTTCTTATTCACATGCACACAGCTGCAGATCAATGCTAATACTGCCAGATATTTACATTGCATAAAAGGAAGGATAATCTCTCAAACCTGGAAAAACATTGGCATTACTAAATTGTCCATGCGAAGATCTCTGCGTTAATACTCCAGGCCCTTTGAACAATTAAAGAAAGTTTGAATACAGTCACCGTCTCTGTAGAGTAAGTAAATAGTTTGTGACATTTTAATACAATTTCCTAATTAAGCCTTTTAAATTTCATTTGGTTGTGTCATTTAGTTATTACAAATGCCACATAGCCAAGAGAATATCAGACATGACACTTAATTGGTGGAAAAAAACAACAACACAGTTCTTCATTATTTTTGTACCAATCACCTGGCAGCAGGGCATGCATACCTTCTTCTTCACTTACAAAGGATGAATTGATTACAAAGTAATATCAAGTAGTTGAGTTGTGATTTGGCAATTTTTATTTATAAAAAGGATTAAGTTGTTAGAGCAATTTGGGGATCTTCAAAATCAGTTGTGGAGATTCTCAAATGAGCCTTTCCTCTGGCTTTGGTGGAGAATTAATTAAGCAGCTCACTATGGCCTGGAAGTGTACAGACAGAAGAGCTGTGATATATGATGTGATAGCATAAACTATGTATGTAATCGCACATGTACAATGATGTGTCAGAACCAATATTGGCAACTTTCTGAGTGAGTGAGAGGGAGCCCCAGAAAAGTAATCTTTTGGGAACTGCTCCTAACTTGGACAATGCTGTCCTTGCAGGAACCTTCTTTGGAACAAATCTTTGCAAGTAGTCTTCAAAGCTCATATTATATTCTTTTAGTTTTCCTGTTATTTCTGATTTAAAAAAACCATCATTATTTTTTTTTTTTTATTTTGAGATGGAGTCTTGCTAAGTTGCCCAGACTGGCCTCAAACTTGTTATCTTCCTGACTCATCTTCCCAAGTAGCTGGGATTACAAGTGTGTACCACTGCATCCAACTAAAAGCAATTTTTCTATTTGAGAAATCTAGGAGTTTGGAGTTGTCACATGAATAACATGTGTATAACTGAAAATACCAACATACAGACATTAAGTGATGACATTAATTAGACCACATTCCTACATGTCACCTAGCCTGGTTGCAAGAGAGGAGACAGTCACTGTCACCTCACGGGGGAATAGGCTCAGTCTCCCAAGGTGACCACTTTGTGAAGGACAGAGCTCATTTTAGTCCTGGAATTCTGGGGGGAGAGGGTTGTTTAAAACAATACTCAGACTTTCAGAATTACAACCTACTAGCTTACAATAAAGAATGTCCAGATCAGTGCCTCTAACTGATCAGTGCACATTGAATAAGTATTTACTGAAGTAGCTATTTTTAAAATAACAAATTACATTCTAGATATGTGGTATGTCCTGTTTCCTGGCAATGGGGATAACCATTATGATCTAGTAACTGGTCATGTTTTCCAAGTTATCAATATTATATTTTGAATTCAGCATCTTGATTTGCTTTTCTATACTATGGATAGTATATAAAAATAATCCATCTATTTGTCAGTGAAATCTATGCTCACTTACGAGAAATCGTATGTGGATAACAAATATTTATTTGAAAAGTATGGAGGTCTCATTGTTTTGTTTGGTTGTTTTAGCAGAACCATTTCAGAATTGAGGGTAAATTGTCAAGAACAAACAAAAATATAAAGATAAGCTGTTATTACAGACTGTCCCCCAATGATACCCATGATATCTCAATGTTATTCAATAGAAAGTACATTACATTAGCTTATCAAGTGGCTATGTGAAGCTGTTTGTTTTGATGCCCATTTCCCTGTTCTGTTTCACATTACTAGTCAATACAATAGAAAAAAAAGGAACTCTTAAAATAACTTTCTTAAAATATTTGTAAAAATAACTTTTTAAAGTGGCTCCCTGAGGTGGTCCACAAGTTCTCTGTGGAAAGCCAAGCATCATAGGCATGTCTCTGACCTTGGGACATGCTGGGATACAGGCATACCCAGGCTAGACAGCTCCTCCAATACCCAGCTTTATTCTGCTCAGATATGCCTTCATTTTTTTTTTTTTTTTTTTATCTTGGGATGCCACTGAAATGGGGAAAATGTAACTGGCTCTAGACTAAGTTATATGCCTTGTCTAATTGCTAAAATACTTGAAGATATTTGTTATTCTCCCAAACAAATGCAAAACCATACTAAAAGCGCAGCATGCCCAAAATAGACTTTTCAATACAAAGGGAAGTGTTTTAAACACTGCGTTTCTGGAGCCATTTCCAAACAACCAAGCTTTGCCCTTTTGATTGATGTTTATGTAACCAATGTTAGTTGAGAAGAGGAGAGGAACAGGTCTCTTTGTCAGACTACTTCTCTAAAATCCTGACATTAGTTTAATAGTCACTGCATGGTCTTTTACAAAAATGATTTTTGTAATATGGCTGGAAAACTCAAAAGATTTGCTTTTTACACGGTGGGATTGAAGTCTATAGCATATGCACAGTTAGAAGTAACAAGCTGAAACTCAGAAAGCAATGAAAATATCTTATTCTGACTTCTTACATAACAATACCTTTTTTGAATTGCAAATTAGCCTGAGGCCAGTTTTCTTTTTTGCTGTTTTTTTTCTTTTCTTTTTTCTCTATTTTTTCTTTTCTTTTTTTCTTTTTTCTTTTTTTTTTTTTTTTGAGGGGGAAAATGGCTTTCCTACAAACACTAAGCAGTGGAAGTATGTGGTCATTGAGTGCCTAAATGATTGATGCAGTGAGCACTCACGCTGACATCGTTCTTTTATACAGTGCAAGATACAAGAATTGAATCTGCTTTTCCCTGTGACAACTTTCTTTGGATGTAAGTTATTAATTGCTTAATGTAGTCATTATAAATACCTTAGAGTATTTCATATAGACTGGTGAGGTTTAGCAAGCACTCTGTTTACCATTAAGTTCAGCTCAGAACCTAGAAAAATATGTATAGTAGGATTTCATTTAGATTAAAAAATATACACATTTGTAAATGCAAAGAAAGGACTGTAATATACTACACACTGTATGTGCTTGCGTGTGTGTGTGTGTGTGTGTGTGTGTGTGTGTGTGTGTGTGTGTGTGACTAGGATTGATAGGATCCAACCCAGGGGTATTATACCTCTGAGCTACATCCCAACCCCTCCCCCCCTTTTTAAAATTATTTGGTTACGTTACTGTATGTTGGACTCAAACCTGCAATCCTCCTGTCTCAGCCTCCCAAGTACTGAGATTAAAGTATATACACTTTTCTATATACTTTATATATTGTCTTTATAGACTTTTTTATGTAGTATATATACACACAATTGTACATTGATTTTAATACATTTATACTATATACTCCTGAATTCCAAGAATATTTTACAATTGAGATACATTAATACATTGTTAATTATGGTAAAAACAATAAAATAAAGTTGGCAATAAGAATTATGGGTGGATGGGGGAGTGGAGTACAATATAAATGGCCAGGTTTTCTTCCCTTTCCACTAGAAATAGCATTGTACATAGGACAGAAGTTTGAGGACCAGATGAACAGGTTTGAATCTCAATTCTATGATATAAAATTTCTAAGCCAGGTGTGGTGGCACACCCCTGTGATCCCAGTACTTGGGAGGCTGAGATGAGGAGATTGCAGGTTCGAGGACAGCCTCAGCAAGTAGTGAGACTCTCATCAGCCTAGATAGACTCTGTTTCAAAATAAAAATAAAAAATAGGGCTGGGGTTGTAGCTCAGAGGTAGAATGCCTCTGGGTTCAATCCTAGTCACACACACACACACACACACACACACGTGCATAAAGCATGTAGTACATTATAGTCTTTTCTTTGTATTTATAGTTCTGTATTTTTTTATGAATTGAAATGTTTCATCATTAAAATAAGAGTAGCACTGAACTTGAGAAGGAGGGAGGGGGAGGGAGTGGTGTGGGAATTGGGGAAGGGTTAAATGAGAAATGTGTGCATGTATGCCTTTACCAGCTTATACCTAACAAAGATGTATGGTCACAATGCACCAATTAAAAAAAAAAAATGAGAGTAGCAAGCAGGTATGGTGGCACATACTTGTAAATCCAGTACTTGGAGGCTGAGATGGGAGGATCCGTGTTCGAGGACAGCCTCAACTACTAAGTGAGGCCCTCCACAACTTAGTGAGACTCTGTTTCAAAATAAACAATAAAAAATAGGACTGGGGGTATAGCTCAGAAGTAGAATGCCCCTGGGTTAAATCCCCAATACCGCAAAAAAACAAAAATGAGAGTAGAAATATCTACCTCAAAGGGCTACAACTAAACATAATATTACCCACAGGTAATCCAATGTTACCCCAGCCCTATTTTATCTTTTATTTTGAAACAGGGTCTCACTAAATTGCTGAGGCTGACCGCAAACCTGTGATCCTCCTGTTTCAGCCTCCCAAGTACTAGGATTACAGGTGTGCACCACTATGTCCACCCCACATCCCAGGTTTCTGCAAGTTAATTAAAGTCATAGAAATGTGTTTCTGGGCAGTGTTGGGATGCATAACACTATGTCCTCAAAATACACTTCTGTCACTTCAAATATGGTGTTCTCTGAATTCACTTTGATTATTTTGCTTTTTCCCAACAGGCGAATCATTTTAGAAACATTACTTGCATGGCCTCTTCCAAAAAGTCATTACCCAAGTGTCCTGTAGGTGTGGAGGACAGTCGCAATCAGACCCATAGGTTGCCCTGCGTTGTATCCCAGTGTAACTTGTGAAAAATATGTATAGTCAACTCTCCACAGCCATCTGTATCCATTCAACCAACGGCAGATCAAAAACATTGGAAATAAATTGCATCTGTACAGAACATAGGTAGGCTTTTTTCTTTTCCTGAAATAATACAGTATAGCAACTATTAGATATTACAAGTAATCTAGAGGTGATATAAAACTATAAGAAGGTATGCATAGGTTATGTGTAAATATGACACCATTTTATATAAGAGACTTGAGCATCTACAGGTTTTGTTATTCGCTGGGGTTGGGGTGGGAGTCATGCAACCAATCCTTCCTGACCCAGGATACTGAGAAACGACTACACATGTGTACACGACATACACACATACTCACAAATCTATGTTACATTTGAATGCAGATCTTACAGTTAAGCAGTGGTTCTCAACATTGCCTGGGAACTTGTTAGAAATGCAAATTCTTGAGCCTGCCTCCCCCCAGTTCTACTAAATCAGAGTGTGAGGTGGGACCTATTGCCCTTAAGAAGCCCTTCAAGTGACTGCAGCTAGCTCAAGTTTGGGAGCTGCTGCCAAATGTAATAACTATTACGCCCTATGGTAGCTACAAACTGCAAGGAACCCTTGAATATATTCAGAACCTTTTTTGACACCAATTCTACTCTAAGGGAGCACTGTGTGAAGCTGAGAGAAGAAAATGGCACTCGGGGGGTAGGTTTTTTTTTTTTAATAGTTATTTTTAAAGCAGTATTTGAAAGAAGAAAAGAGTAAGCTAAAAATAATAATCCAACAGAATTTGGCCCACAACTATTTCCATTTAATTTGGCATTATATTGGGCTATTTTACAAATGGAAATGCTCCAGAATAGCTAAAATCTTGTTCTATGTGGAAACAGGAATATCAAATTCATTAAAAATTTTTAAGTAAACACTTGAAATAAATGTTATGATTGCAATGCCATGTTCTTCCTTCAGACAGGTGAATCAAAGACCAAAGACCACTTTACAAGGAAAAAAAATAGAAATACAAAATTACAGGGGATTGTTTTACTAACTCTTAAAAACTGGCAGTGAAGAATCATGAGAAATTTTAGAGTCGTAAGACTTAAATAGCAGATGAACACATTTTTAGTTGAAAGTTGTATCTGCAGCATAAAGCAGCAATGTATACTGAAAATTTTTTTCTGCTAGTATATGTAGTGTGATAATCAACTTTTACAGAAGATTGGGTAGTGTTGTTAGGCTAGAAGCAGAGTCTTCAAATTATTAAATTGTTTCTGAGTAGTATCATTTGCCAATCATACTTTTTGCAGAAATAGCACCACACTTAAGACAGGCTGAAATGGAGCCCATAATATATTCTAATTTGATCCATTCTTCGTTATAGCTATGGCCAAAGGGGAAAAAGACAA
The DNA here is from genome assembly GCA_004027655.1 of Graphiurus murinus. Taxonomy (NCBI): domain Eukaryota; kingdom Metazoa; phylum Chordata; class Mammalia; order Rodentia; family Gliridae; genus Graphiurus; species Graphiurus murinus. The sequence goes on along the minus strand of PVLC010001130.1, from coordinate 141,745 downwards.
TTATCTCATGCTTTTTATTCTTATAACTTTTGGGTTGTAATAATTTAGAACCATCAGAACAATTCCACGAATCCTTAAAAGGGAAGAACACTGGTTTCTCTATTATTTTCCTGATAGCTAGAACCTACATGTAGGTCCAAGTGATTGGTGCAGGGTGGTAGGACCCTGGAGAGAAAGTCCCACAATGCTCAGTGTACCCTTAGCAGAAACACAGAAATGCAGGTCTTTGAATGGGATAAATTAAATAATAAAATGAAGTCCAAAGAGCAGAGAAGAAGACCTGCATGAAAGAGTCAAGGGGATGTGAAAGTTGAGGTATGCTAGAGTACAGGGTTAAATACATTCGATGCTTTTAGAATACAACTTTGCAGTAGTTTGTCTTGTCTTTTAGGGGGGAAAGATGCTAACAATGAGGGATGTGGATTTTAGAGCTGGTGGTGATAGAAGCAGTCTTTATCGGTGTGATTCTCTGAACCTATCCTCTCCCAATGTACAGAAGCCCAATGCAAACTCCCTGTGGCTGCGGCTGCTCCTCCCAGGGACGGGCACACGCGATCAGCCTCAGGACTCAGGGCAGCCCCGTGCTGATCTCTCATTGGGATCCAGACCTGCTGATGTTGAGTGCTTGCTAAAAGATGCTTGCTAAAGCTGCTGGAATCAACTGCAAGTTATTCTGGAGTCTCAGAATCTCTGCAGAAAAGCATATCATTGTTCTCTGGAAGTGTTGATTTTAATTTCTTTTCCAGTACTGTACTAGGTGGCTGAACAAGAAGATGGGGCAGACCCTTGAGCAAGTCCTGGATTAATGACCTTATAAGCTCCTTTCTTCTATTGTTGATCAGTTTTCTTTCTAAACATAGTAAATAATCTCTTCTATTAAATGTTTGAAAATGTTTATGAGGTTGTATTTGGGGGGTATGCGCTGAGGATGGGCTTCTTGAGCTCTGGTAGTACAGTCAAGCAATCCTAGAGGATTTCCCCCAGTAAAAGAGATATAGATATTTCTAACACATAGAAGGGGCAAGCCAGCATGGTCCCAGAGAGCTGTCATCTTTGCCAAATGACACCAAAACTGAAGTCTAAATTTGTGTGTGCATGCATGTGTGTGTGTGTTTGCACACACTATACCCCCAGTCCTATTTTATTTTGAAATAGGGTCTCACTAAGTTGCAGAGGGCGTCGCTAAGTTGCCGAGACTACTGCAAACTTGTGATCCTCTTGTCTCAGCCTCCCAAGTACTGGGATTACAGGCATGTGCTCCCACACTCAGCTGAGGTCTAAAATTTAAGTTACATACAACTCCTAAAGTTTGGGTTAAAAACTGGCTCTTTTGTGCTGCATTCCAATTTGCAACTGTTCCCAATATTCTACAAGTATTCAGTCTTTGTTAAATGAGCACTGACTGAATTGCCTTAGAGAAAAACTATATCCTTGCAAATATTTAAATGTACACATGATATTTGTAAACATGTCTCCCAAATGCAAAGTGTTTGGTACACTGCCTTTTGTGGACAGTCTTAGCCTGGCCCATATTTCATCAGCGTAATGGACATGGATATATTTGGCATATTATCTTCACTACTGATGGGATTGTTCTAGCTATACATTTCTGGAAATCTGAAACCAAAGATATAAACACATAATAACCGAAATTCAAAAGTTAAACAAAATAATAGGTTATGACCAAAGAAATAAAAGGGCTTTTTACACATGTTCGAATTCCTTCAGCTTAATATGTTTAAATGAAAAAATTTGCACTTCAAAAGGATTACTACTTTCAGTGTAACATCTACCTAAATAAGAGAAATTCTGCTCGGTTAACCAAAGCTTTCTGCTTCTTATAAAGACGTGAAAGGATAAGAAATATTCCAGCCTTCCTCAAGGCATCTGTACTTGAACAGCGCTAAATACCGGAAGAGTGACTTTCCAATTCATTCTTTTAAATCGACTGATATTCTTGTGGAATATTCTTATCTTACTCTCTTTCAAAAATTTTTAAATGAGAATTTCCTTTCCATCATGTTTTAATGCTTCAATAACTACCAAAAAAAAAAAAATCCTTAAAAAAAAAGAGAATGTGGCAGAAGGACTGAAGGGGCAGGTTCATGGGGTCATCTGAGAGCCATAAGAAGCTACCCAAAGTCCACCACTGTCTTTGTGTGTATGTGTGATACTGGAGATTGAGCCCAGGAGCATTCTATCTCTGAGCCTTATTTATTTTTTATTTTGACATAGGATCTCACTAAGTTGCTGAGAGCCTTACTAAGTTGCTGAGGCTGGTCTTGAACCTGTGATCTTCCTGTCTCAGGTTCCAAGTACTGGGATTACAAGCAGGCACCACCACTCCTGGCCCTTCCACATCAGTTTTAAAGTTTGTCAAGTGATTTGTTACTTTAATAAAAATGTGTTCTTTAGAAAAGTTTACTTTATGCTATAAACTCTCTTTCCTTAAAAGCCATTTACTGGGCTTTGTGACATCTACTATCTTACTTTAGAGGCAAATGTCACTTCATCTTCCATCTCTCTAGTAACTATTAACTTTGTTTAAATAAAACAGATTAGATAATGGCAATTAATCTTAAACAATTAAAAGTTTGATTCAATCTAACAAGATAATAGCTTCACTTTTCAAAGAGGCTAAAGACTGTGAGGAGGGTAGGAGAGGCAGCTTAAGAAAACAAATATTATAAGGAGAATCTCAAAATAATTCCATCTGAGCAAACAGTTGTCTAAGATATCTGAATTATGCCTTCCGTATAAAAGTGGCCTATTTAGCCTGGAGGCTGGAAATGTCAAATCATCCCATTAACTTCTTGGTAGAATTCCTACTGAGAAGGATGGTTCAAGAAGAAGGCAGTGGTTTTGGGTATCCATGGGCCTGTATTAAACCCTGAGACATGACAAAGACAGATGATCAAAGGCTCTGTCGGGGGAAAAAAAAATCATTTTCTTTATCTTTCCGTAGGTAGTTTGGTGTCTGCAGGCAGTATCGATGAGGAAATACTGCCAAGGCTTTTGATACAGAGAAATCTGGGTCCTAATCTTTGCTCTACAAATTTTGTGACTTCAGGCAGACACATAACCTACATGAACCAAGGTTTCCTTGTCTGCCAAACAAAGGGCAGTATTGTTGCAAATTGGAAGGATGACTGTGATGTGATTAAATCAGACACACAGCAAACCTCCCGGCACTTAATAGACACCGAATAAATGCTACTTTGCTTCCTTTTATTAGCCAGGTGTCGTTTTATGTATGAAATTTCTCAACTGAAATACTGAGCCCAAAGGTATCCCAGAGCCTTTTTATAGTAATTATGCCCATTTAAATATGCAGGTGAATTCTATGAGTAGCATAAGCCCCTACATAACAGTAATCTGGAAAAATAACAATGGGAGAGACTCTGAAGGTCTAGAAGGAAATTTCAATGAAAAAAAAAATCTTACTTAAAAGTCAGTTGCTCGATAAATAGAAAGTCAGTAGTTATGTTTATTGCATTCTTTATTTTAATATTCATGTATTTTAAGTATGCTGATTTGCCAACTGCACACTAAATCACATCGTTATTTAAATTTTTTCCCTTCCAAATCTCCATGAAAGCAATTTTTACTTTCACAGCAGTATACATCTGATGGGGAGATTTTAGAGGTCTTAAAAGCTTTGCACTTCATATTTGTTTGACTTAAAAGGAGCATAATAAAAGAAAGTTGTGTCTATATTTAAAAAATTAAGAACAATCAACTAGTCAGGGTGTGTGACATTATCAGCAGCCATGTTTTAATTGAAATGTAGATATTCAAATTGACTTACCAGAATGAATAAAATCAGTCATTATAGTTGATATAGATCTCATTCACAGTGACCAAGAACTGTATATACTGTACAAGCTTTAACTTAACGTTCGAGAGTATCTTTAGTAAGTTGTAAACTGTCAGCATATATCATGGAACTAAAACAGATTTCTCCCATTAAAGAAGATAAAACTTATGCCTTAGGGGAAAAATAGAACTCTAGTGATTACTAAACAATCAGCCATCTCATTTCATATTTCAAATTCAGAGTTGTAAAAAAGCAACTCTAATTATACTGGAAAAGAAAGCCCACCTGCTATGGGAAAGCATAGTAGTAATTTCATTTTCTCCTCACACCCTTCCATTTTAGCAGGAAAAGATGACTTCCCAGGATGACTTTCTGAGCAGAGGGCTTTTTCAATTCCCCAAACTGATAACTGGGAAACCCAGACTTCGAAATGTAATCACTTAATTAAGGCCCTGATCCCTTCTGATGAAAAGATCGTTGTGACAATGAACATCAGAGAAGAAACTCTGCTGATCTGATGCAAAAGATTCTATCTCTCTGGGGAAATCTCTTGCTCTGTTTTAGAGACCTTTAAATATTTAAGAAAACCAAATGTGAACAAATTCATGTTTGCACAACAGATTATTATATCCCTCTGAAAATATTGCACCATTAAATAAACCTCCAACTAAAATAAAGCAGGAGTTGATGTAGGAAACCTTACCAATTAACTATTTCATGTTTAATAGCTTGTGCACTGCTGAGAATTTTCACAAATGTGAATTTTTTAGTCACAGAAAATTTTAAAGTTCTTATATTGAAAGATTAAGTGTTTGATATAGAACTTCCAAGGATCTGAAAATTAAGAGTTGATACACACAGTGTTCTTGAGGAATGCCTGGCATATATGTAGTAAACATTCAGCACATGATAATTATATTATTGTTTCCTTACTATTATTGTTATACTTTTTTACTTAGGTTTGTGAGGATTTAAAAGTAACCGTGGCTGTGAAAGTATTCTATAAACTATGCATTGCTATAAAGGTATATATGGTTAAAATGAACACTCAGAACCCTTGAATGGTTGCAGGGAACTCTGTAAGAGCAGGGAATTTTGTTGTGTTCACTGTCGTATCCTAAGCCCTCAAACATAACCTGGCACATAGGAGGATACTAAATATTTATTGAATGAAAGAAGGAAAATCACTGGCCTCCGTTGTGATCTATTCGGTACAGGTTCTATTTTAAAATTATATTCTTATTGATTAAGCCTCTGTCAGTTTCATGAACCAAAGCTTCATATATACAAGCTTATTTCAGATACTGAGGATATCTATCTACTTAAAGTATCTTCTTTATTAGATCTATATTAAATAAAAATACCATAAGTTATAACTTCTCAGCAGAGATGAAAAGAATTGGTACTGCACAGTAGGAGTTTTCTCTTAAAGAACGTACTACAATAATGTCTTTGATCAATGTAAAATAAGGACATATCAACATTTTTATATTCTAAATTATGAAACCAGTCTGAGAATTTTATTTTTGCCTTTGACATTATGACTAAGAATATAAGAGTTATAATTTTTTAAAAGAAAGGGTAACTATATATTAAGAGCAAATTTTAACTGAAATATAATTAATAAAATAATGAAACTTGTTTCATTAAGTTTGGTTAAAAGCCTAAAGACAATTATGAAAGATACAATTTCAGATCAACTTTCAATCATTTGGCCATCATTTGAAGGCCAAATTATCTGAAAACCACCTATAACTCTTAAATAATACTTTCTATGTTAGAACCAAATATCAGTGGTGTTATTATTAGTGGTTTAGGAAACACAGGAGGGTTTGCACTGGGAGCTTTGAGGGTTAACAAGGCACCAGTATATTTGCTATAGTTTAAGAAGTTACTTTTAGGGCTTCCCACCAAAGTTATTAATTTTTTCCAAATAGATTTTTTTTGTGTGTGTGTGGTACTGGGGATTGAACTCAGGGGCATTCTATCTACGAGCTATACTCCCAGCCCTATTTTTTATTCTATATTTTGAAACAGGGTCTCACTAAGTTGCGGAGTACCTCACTAGATAGCTGAGGCTGGCCGCGAACCCAGATCCTCCGGTCTCAGCCTCCCAAATGCTGGGATTACAAGCATGCACCACCACACCTGGCTCTCCAAATAAATTTTTTAAGCATTGAAAATAATTCTTCTTTTACTCATATCACAGAATTATAAAATCCTAGAATTAGCTATGTTCGTAGAGGTCATCTGACTGATCAAACCTTGGTCAAATGCTATTGAATTTTATTCATTCATTATTTTAGTAAACATTGTCAGATACTATACTAGAGTGATAACACGTGCATAAAACATAGTCTCTGGCCTTAAAACTCTTAAAATATAATTGTTGCCCAGCCTTGCCTAACCACTTTTCCTGACCAGAAACTTCCAGCTTTGGGAAAATGCTGTCCCAATTTTTGAATGAGGTCATGGTTAAAGCTTTTTCTTCTAAGCAGTGTGAGCTCAGCTTCACTGTGGCCCCCATCAACAGCCTGAGGGCCGCTCTGCAGAGCTCTTCTAAGAGGAATTTTGGGCTCTTTGCCCCAAATTCTCCTCTTCCCAAGATAACCATCTCCAATTCCATGTTTTGTTTTGCTTTGATGTAGTACTAGAGATTCAACCCAGGGGCATTCTACCTTTGAGCTATACCCCCAGGCCTATTTTCTTGGCTCACTAGATTGCTGAGGGTCTCACTAATTTGCTGAGGCTGGTCTCAAACCTGCAATCTCCCTGACTGTTTCTCAAGTACTGGTATTATAGGTGTGTGTCTGGCTTCCATGTCCATTTTGTTTTAAGTCATCACCATTTTTGTGTTCATCTCTATGTCAGTTCCTGGCTGAAGCACCCCAGGCCTGACCAACACACACTGAAATGCACCATCTTCTCTTCCAAAGTCCTGTCTAATTATTTTCTCCTTGCTCATGAGGTTCTAGATACACTGATAATTTTCTAGTCTTTGAAAACACTGTGTTTTTATAAACCTCAGTCTCTGCATTTGTTCATTTTGGTATCTTTTCCCAGGTTCTCATGTAGCCTGTTCTTTCTCATCCTTCAAGCTTCAATGTGTATCACCTCCTCAGAGCAGCATCCCTGGGGACCCCACCCAGCTTTCTTCCTAGAAAGTAAGTCCAACCCTTTTCCTCCTGAGTTTCCTACAGTCCGTGACAAAAGGAAGGGATGGAGGGAGGGAGGGAGGGAGGGAGGGAACCACTCCTGTTCTGGACCTTATTGTGGATTCATGCCACCATTATATTTTATTAATACAGGTAAGATTGCCTAAGCTCTTCTGACACTCATACCACATTTATCCAAGGTCAATAAAACCATGTCCTTTTCACAAATGGATGGGATTCATTCTTAAGTGATCATGCTGCTGAATCTTAGAGGGCTGGAATTGTTGGATTCAGTCCACTAATTCTAGCTCTATTCTTATTTTCTCATCCAATGCTTTTATCTTACCTATTTTCTGTCAACAATGACTTTGATACTCATACCATACAAGTCCCAGAATGCAAACACATTTCCACCTTATGTGCTCTTTCCCAAGCTAGACTTGTATTGTGTTTACTTTCTATCTAAAATGTTGGGGGTTATGGCAGCCATTACATGAGTTAGATGCATAAGCACTGATATTTTCTTCTCCTTTTTGTTTCTATACCTTTACTTTTAAAATTATTTCTCCTCCTAGGTCTTGAGGCTACTAGCAGCAATAGTAAACCAGCTGATGACCCAGGGTTAAACAATTAGTTAGATAAGAATAATAATAGCTACCTAGATGGTGCATTTCACTATCAACATTACAACTTCTAGGCCCCTTAGGAAAATGCATACCAGGAGGCGCTGCCCTCTGCTATAGCTGTCACTTCATCTGTCTATTCAACATAAGAGACAAATTGGTCTTTATGATATTTGCTGGGCCTTATAGAACCAGGGAGTGTGTACAAGGAAAAGAGTCACTGGCAACTACACATCGAGTATCCAGATTCTAATAGTACCTTCCAATAAAATGTTATATTAGTATCTAATAAAGATTAGGATTGCCTTTCCAAATATTTTTACATTTATTATCATGAATCTATAAAATCAATGAGAATAATTATCATCTACTATTGATTATTGATTAGTGATGGCAAAACTAAGAAACCGATTCAGAATCTTAAAGCAAGCTGCTGTGTTGCTATCTCAATAGTCACATGTTAATCCTTTCCTCTCATACATGGCTCGCCCTAGATTGGAGTGAGTTTTCAGTCCTGTTGTTGAGGTAGATTAGAAGCATATGTTAGGTAGAAAAGAGGTATCGGGAAAATTTATAGAAATATAGTTTTTAGCCTTTTAAAAATCTGGAGAGTGTCGTCCACCCCTAAAAAAGAAGATTTTGGTTCAGCCCAAGAGAGACTACAGCCCAGCCCACTGCCCACCGAAGAGGTACCCGCACGCACACCTGGAAAGAGGAGGAGCCCAAAATCTCACCTGGAACTCAACCTATGAAAATCTTGTAAACTGAGAGTGAGGGGCTGGAAGATCCCCACCCTCTCCTATACCCTCTGGAACCCACGTATAGCTCGCTCTCTTGGACTCCTGCCCGGGATTGGGGGACCATGCCCTAAGATATCCGCACTCCCCGTCTTTCCTCAACCCCAGTTTTCCTCGCCCTGACCTGTTCCTGAATAAATCTGTCAGATGTTGCAGTTTGATATGTGTTAAAATTCTTTTTTTCACAATATCAAACGAACCTGGAGTATTATTCCATATTGGGGTACAGCCCGTACCCCACGACACTGTGACTGTGTCACATTTTAACATCCTGAGATACCTGGTTCCAACAGGTTCTAGCAGGGACTACGGCCATCAGATTAATCAAAAGAGTCTAAGTAACATCTGGATTGCCACAGTTCAAAACAAACCACAGTTGTTAAACAGAGAAATAAATTGGGCCACTGTATCGCCTTCATTTAGGAGCTGTGACAGAATTTGAAGGAAAGTACTGCATGTTGGAAAGGGAATGGAAAATCAAAACAAAATTTACAACTTCAATAGGAATATGTGATTTACTCTGGGGACCACCTGAAAAGCAATATGTGACACAAACAAACAACAACAACAAAGAAATGAAGATCAGATAACTTCCTTTCCACTTGCTTTTTCACTTTTCTGAATGAAGCTGGAGGATCCTACATCACAGGAGACAGAGCCAGGTTGCTAGGGCTTACTCTCTCAAGAGAACTCTGCTGCTGGAAACAATTGCACCTGGTACCTCAAAACAGTCTTGAGGAATGAAGGCCACAGATTAAGTAAACTCAGCCAGTGACCCTTTCCGGGCAAAAAGAGAATGACTTCAGCATGCCACAGCCTGTCAGTATCCCCACAGCAATTTACTTCTGTTCACTAAAACTACAATAACCAAGTATAAGAGTCCCTGGCTAGTTTTTAATGTTTCTGAAGCTGTTGCTTCATTCCCCAAAGGTTCAAAAGCATCATATCATTTAAGGGGATGAAAGGCATTCATTGATTATAGAATGTAGGCACTAAAATAAAACGAGATTTAAAAAATTTAATTTTATGAAGAAATGCAAGATGCTCATTAGTTTAATTAGAACATAAATAACATCAAGCATAGTTAATAAAGTTCAATATGATTTGATTTGCATGAAGATACATTAATGTGAGATGTAAAGTGATATTTGCAACCTCTCAGAAAACTGTAAAGTTGTAAAGGTTTCCTGAATAGGTACATATTAGGCTGCACAAAAATTTGGTTTCTCTCCTTATGTTATTCACCTCGGGAATCAGAGGTGTCCATGACAGGCACCAAGGAGTTCCTGGACCACTGGGGGAGTGGGGGGGACTTGTGAATTGAGGATACCAGGAGATCATGCCTCCTTCTTCATATCCTCCTTTTCTCCATTGGTTTAGGAGCAAGGCCAATCGTCAGAGCTTACACATTTTACAATCACAAAGTGAGAAGCAAATATAACATTAACTAACTTGCAGACCATGTAAATCAATGCACTTGGATGTAAAAGACAGTGATTTGCATGTTGTCTCAGTTCCAATAAAACCCTTATAATGAGTATCTGTGAATTGTTCCAATATGTACAGCTGGTTCAAACAATTTCATTGGTTAAGATAATAACTGTTTTAAGTCAGTTCAAAGCAAACCAATTAATTTTTTTTTATTGTTTTGGGCCACCACATATTACTTTTCACTGTATGTTATAATAGAAAAGACAAGTGATTTCATTCTTGAAAAAGTCTTTAGCTTGCATTTGGAGAAGACAGTCACCCTTGGGCAGTGTGCCTTTCTCTCACCTCCTTACCTGAGTACTGGAACTTCAGTCATAAAAAGGAAAACAACATTTTGAAGTCAACAAGCATATATTTTAAATTGTCTTGCTGATGTGAATATGGTCATATATTACTTAATGACAGCAGTATGTTCCAAGAAAATTGTCACTGGGTGACTCTGTCCCTGTGTGAATATCATAGAGTATACTTCAACAAAGATGGTGACTATGTCACCAGGTGATACAATCAGATGGGATACAATCCACTGCCATCTGTACATCCGTCTTTCACCAAAATGCTGTTATGTGGTCTTTGCCTGTATCAGCTTTATGTCCTACATAAGGAACCAGGACTTGCTGAATTAACTAACAGTATTTTAGGTGTGTGCTCCATTTCAAACATCTCGAGCCACTCTTTTCTGTTGTTCCCATGTCCCAACACTACCCAGGCTTTCCCATTACATCTTTGCCTACTTTTTCTCAGTCTCTTTTTCAGATTTGTCTTTTCCTCCCCAGTATTCTAGTTCCTGTAGACTTGACATTCTCCTTTTCTCATCTTCTTTGCCTCTTACTCTGGGCTATCTTACCTGTGCCCTCTATTACTACCTCTCAGCAGACAATTCAGCAGCTTATCTTTTGTTCTAAGTTCTAGACCTATGTGACATATATTGTTGGACATCCCAAAGACATCTCAAACTCAGCATGTCTAAAGTTGAACTCATGGAATTCTCCCTATCACACAGTCTACCTGAAGTGTTTCTTATCAAACTATTGAGATATTACTTAATTTCAATGAATATTTATCGAGTGCCTAATATGAGCTGAACACAGGGAAGCCAGCAATTAATCAGAATAAAGTCACCACTGTACTATGAAAATTCTAACTCTCCAAGGATGAGATTTCAGAAGTTTGGTGTTAAATCACCAAGGATTGGGGAAGATTAAGGAAACCACGTGGAAAGAAAATCTTCAACCAGATCCCCAAAGTCTTAAGGTGCAAGGAAATGATCTTGAGGTTGGCAAGTGATGATGGAAAGTGAGCTTCAATGAAGGAGGACATGCCGGATGAAGAATAATATGCCATTAGAATAATAGTATAAAAGAATGAAGACATCATTCTGCCAGAGGGCTCAGAGGCCAGATCCGAGAGGACATAAACAGGTCTGGTTTCAAAGTCTTGTAATACGGTAATCATCCAACAAAGAGGCAAGCTAGTGGCTTCTCGAACTGCATTCTGTAAGAGGTACTTACTGTATCTCCACTCCAGGCTCTGTGAGTGGAAAAGGAGACCCCCGGACGCTGCTCCCATGGGGAATGTCCTAATGGAAGAACACCTGCTAGATCCTGCCCTTCCCTGCTTCCCCAGGCTCCAGGCCAGGCCATCCAGGGGCAATCACTAGGATCTGATGGCAAGAACCCACCTGTTCACAGACCACATGGGATAATTTGAAGAAAAGCGGAGGCATTTTCGCCCTGAGATCAGCATGCCGATGACACATGGTCTACATCTCCCCTTTTATCTCTAATCCTGACACCACAGTTTCACAATTTATTCAGCATATGAGGGGCCTAAGAGGGGACTGGGATCAAAGTGAACCAGAAAAAGGATTAATCCAGATAAGACAGAGGTTATGACGATAGCCAGGAGAAAATATTTAAAGAATGTGGTGAGCAAGGGTCTGTGTTTCTCACGAACATATCTTTCTCCTTGCTTCCATAGTCACTTTCTGGCATCTCTTGATAGCTAGGACACAAAAGACAGGGACAAGCAGGCTCATTTCTAGTTCCCAAACTCGGAGGCAATGAGAGACTGTACATGAGGCATTCTCACTGGGGAATATCTTGGTGCCGTGGTTGACCAGGGTCTTGAATTGATAAATAGTGAGTTTAAGGCAAGGGCCAAAGTTCATTTTCTTTTTTTTCCTTCACAGAAATCCCCTCACTGCAGTTATCAGCAAAGCAAGAAATGTTACTCTACTTTTATTCAGATTCATTAATCTGTAACTGTTATTATAGTACTGTTTTTCCCAACCATTTTAATTAATGTTGTTTTGTGAAATTTCTTCCTGAACCTATTTCACTGAGTTTAATTTTAGAAAGCCAAAATGTGTCAAGTAATTTGAAATTAATTACCTTATTTTCCCATTTTGAAAGTAAAAAAAATAGTCATCCATAGGCGGTTCTTGTTTAAATCTGAAAGGTATGTTTTTTGTGTGTTTTCCTGCTAAGACCTTTTCATTATTATTTGGGATATAATATTACCTTAAGCAACAAACATTAGATATTATTGTCCTCCCTCCTTATTTCATTTGAAGTATCAGCAATGCTATTTTCTTTCTTCTCTGTATCTGCCTCTATTTGGTTTGAAATCTTTTCAATCTAATTTTCAACTAGATCCCTTTCAAGAAGAAAACTCCATAAAATAAATATTTTTTCCTGCAAGATAGATTCAACTCTTGAGGAAGTCACTTATTTGTGTGCCAATGTTGAAGTTTTTGCAATATACTAAATGTAAATGGTAATGTTATAAGTGGTGTTTTTGCTAATTCTTAGAAACAAAATATAATTCACTAATAATGGAAAGAATCCTATAAATGGGATGTTGAATGGAATAGTAGTTGCACTATTACATAGAAGTATAATAAAAATTTTAAAGTGGCACATATCTTAGAATATCCTCATAGAGAAATATGTATACATATATGTATAAATACAGACAGAACATTTATATAGAAGAAATAGCTGTTAAGAATTATGATTTCAGTCCTTTATCTCTGCCTTTCTCTTGCTTGCTTCTGACAGACTCATATGTTAGTCTAAGTCACTAGAGTAGGTAAGTAAATATAAAAGAAGGGGAGAAAGATGACTTGTGCAACTTTTATTTTATTTTATTTGTACTAGGCATTGAACTCAGGGGCATTTTAACTCTGAGCTATACCAGCCAGCCCCATTTTTAATTTTGAAACAGGGTCTCACTAAGTTGTTGAAAGTCTTGCTAAATTGTTGAGATTGGCCCTGAATCTGCAGGTATTCCTGTCTCAGCCTCCCTAGGACTGAGGTTACAGGCATGTGACGCCTCTTTTCTTCCCATATTTATAAAACTTTTAATAATTTCCACAAAATTTTAATTATCTTTTTCTAAAATTATAATAGTTTAAAATTACATATGAAAAGATAATTCAGTCCTCAGACACAAGCCAGGCTTTATTAGCAATAATAATGGAAACCTTCATTCATTTATTTATCAATTTATTTCATACTTATTGAGTGTTACCTGTCTGTCACTACCCTGGGTCCTAAAGGATTCCATAAACAACAAAAAAGTTTCTATCCTAATGGAGCACACGTGCTCTTGAGGGATTCAGACCATTAGGGAGTGAGAATATTCGAGAATTTCAAAGAGGGATAAGGAAATAAAGCAAGGTGAAAACAGATTGGTCAAGGAAGGCCCCTCTGGGTTTGAAACTTGAAAACATCGTAAGGAGAAAGGGGAAAATGTTCTAGTTACAGAGAAGAGTAATTGCAAAGTCCTTGAGGAAGAAATGAGCCTGACCTGTTCTAGTCCTTAAAATTCTTTCTCTGTTACTTGGTTGTTGTGAAACTTTTGGGAAGTATTTTTATGGCTGGGGAAGGATCCAGGATCATCTATCTTAGGCATGCATTATAAGGATAAAGCAGCTAAGAAAGGAAAGAAATTATTTATAATTGGAGACTTTGTGACTGTTTCTTCACCCATGCATTCATTTACCATTTATTTATTTCCTTGCCTTATTGAAAAGTAACACCATTAACCAAGCCACCAATAGTCATATTGTATGGAAAATAAAAGAAACTCATATACTCGTATTATGGTGACTAGTATTTCCAGAAATACTTGTCTTTTCTTGGTCTGAATGCCATTGGTCAGACTTGAGAATTTTCCAAAATTTGGGGGGGGGGGTTCTTCTATGATTCTATTATAGGTCCACAGTCTCTTGTTTATAGTGTAAAACCGAGAAAGCAGAAAGCTTTGAAAACAGAATGAAAAGAACTTTTTGGGTAACAAAACTTATCAGATGACAAAACTGTACTGACTTATATACTTTATATCTCAAATCTGAATATTCATGAGTTTCATAGAAGAAATGTTAGCATGGTTAATTCCCACATACAGTCTCAGACATTGTTAACTGTATTATATAATAAATTATTAATCCATCATATTACTTTTCTCAAATCCAAAAAACCCTATATTCCAAATGAATTTTGAGCTAGATGTGATGGCACATGCCTCTAATCCCAGTACTTGGGAGAGTGAGAAAGAAGGATCACAGGTTCCAGGACAGGCTCAAAACTTAGTGAGACTTTGTTTCAAGACAAAAAATAGAAAGGGCTGGAGGTGTAGCACAGAGGAAGAATGTCCCTGGGTTCAATCCCCAGAACAGATAGATAGATAAATAAATAAATAAATAAATAAATAAATAAATAAATAAATAAATAAATAAATGAGTACAATGAATTTTGGCTAACAAATGCTACAAGGATCCACGAGATTTAATATTGTATACAAAATACAGAGCAAATTCAGTGGGCCCTGTGGCCACTTGATTCAAGACTGTTAAAATTTACTGCTTCATGTTTTGGTGCCTATAATTGTCTTGTACAACTCCATATTCTTCCGGACTCTATGTTTTACTTCATAAAACCTTTTTTTTTTTTTTACTTCACTTACTAGAGTGACCTTGCTGAAATGTCCTCACCTATAAATTATTTAGCATATAAATACTTCACATATAATTTTCGCATTAAGCTTTTTATAATCAACATAGGAAAACCAAGTTTATACACGAAAGAGAAGTGATTGCCTATGGAGGACCTTATCATGAAAGAAATCAGGCACTTCTCATAGTCAAAGTGACTGTTTATGAGAATTAATGTCCATATTATGAATAGGCAGATGGTCTATTTAACCAAACATATTATAGTTTGTCATTTCTTATCAAGCACACTGATTCAGGAGTAATGAGAGTAACTGTGAACAGATTTGCAGGAAGTTGTCCATCAGGAAGTATTCCTGAGACATGATATTCCAGAAGCATTAGTTTCAGAAATAGGACGTCTTGCTCAGTACCAAACGCAAATCTGTAGATAATTATGCGCCGCTTGTTTGGCATCTTTAAACAAAAGCTATGAAATCCCAGTAAATTTTTGTTCTTGGAGAAAACAGGACATAACATGTTGAAGTTTATGAGTTGGATAAAGACTCAAGTTAAAAGGAATTCTGTCGTTGCTCCTTTCTACACTTTTCACAAACAATCTCTCTCAGATTTATTAACACCATGAGCCAAGGGAAATGCAAATTTGATTGTCACTTGCCTGGATCAAGCCTTTCAATGCTTCTGTTTGCCCATGAGATAAAGTTGCCCTAAAAAGGAAGCTCCAGGAGGATAGGGAATTTTCTCGACTCTTTTGTTCGCTGCTTTATCCTTAGTACCTACTGTGCTTGCACATAGTAGTTGCTCAACAATTCCTTCCTAAATGGCTCAGTGAGTGGAACAGTCCATGAGTTAGCCCTTACCACCTTCTCCCCTACCTCAGAGGGTCTGTCTCCCTTTTTTCCTTGTTTGGTACAGGGACTGGGGATTGAACTCAGGGTCATTGTACCTCTGAGCTACACCCCTGGCACTATTTTATTTTGAAAAAGGGTCTCACTAAGTTTCTGAGGCCCTCACTATGGTGCTGAACCTGTCATGGAACCTGCAATCTTCCTGTCTCAGCCTCCCAAGTATTGAGGCTACAGGCATGTGCCACTGTGCCTGGCCCTGTCTCTCTTTTGCTAGACATATTTCTTACCATCCATTTCCCTCTTTATCTCTCATGTGTTGCTCTGTACCAGTTATTGAGGTCTTCCTTGAAATCCAAGACCGAGTTAAGGCCCCATGTTACCATTTCCACCGTTACTCTACCTGAAATATCCATGACATTTACAATCATCTATTTAGTCCTTAGTCTCTCCCACAAAACTGTAAGCACAGTAAGGACAAAGTCCAGGTCTATTTTTTTTCTTCCTTTATATATCAGCTAACGAGTAGGAACTCAATAAACATGCTGAATGAATGAAAGCACAGATAAGCAAACCTTTAGTCTCCTTCCTAGAACTAGGGCCCATGTACTTCATTGGAGTCATTGGATTTGCCCAGAGAGACGATGATGATGATGGTGTGTGTGTTATTGTTGTTATTGTAGTTCCAGAGCAGCCGCCTTCTCTCTGCAGGCTGCTGTTTGCTCTCTGCTCTTCTTACCTCAAACTTTACTGCACAGTGAGGCCATTTCTTTTACTCTTCAGAAACCACAGAATGCTGAGTGTTGAGAATCATGCACGCAGGAGTACACAATATCTCTCTCCATTAACAGTGGCAATTTTCATATTGCAGTCTTTCTGAAGAACCACCACTTAGGAAGGCAGACTGTTGCTATGAGGTTCATAAGGTCATGGTCACATAAGGACCATGCCTAACTACATAGATTTTGAGATCACGGACAAAGAGAACATTTTAAACTTGTTAATATTTCTTCCTATAAATGCTCATATGCTTTCAATCTTAAATCATTACTATAGCCTGAAGGCAGTTCAGAGCTGTAACATACACAGGTGTCAGTTGTGCCAACAAATATGGTAGTTGCCCCAGGGATACCCAGAAAATGAGGCCGCTGAGATCCAGTGAGGTCCTGAGGTGATGGAGTGGGCCAAAGGACTCAGGAGAAGTTTTATCTATTAGTAACAGAAATGTGTCCACTGCAGTTCACACAGGCGTCCTGCCTGACTCTCTGCTGTAGTCACAGCGACCTCTTGGCCTGGAATGCTCTTCCCGGGCCTGTTGTCTATGCATCCTGCAAGATGCAGCACAGGCTAATGTGATTTCTTCTAGTAAGTCTTACCCACCCATTCTGCCTGCAGGTTACTTTCTCCTACTCTGTTTCCCCAATAATCTGTGTATCTCTATCAGTACATTTCTGAGACTGTGCTATAAATCTATCTGTGCCTGTCTCATTCATATTTTCTTCAGAATAAAGGCTGTATTATATACATGTTGGCACTGGGGATTGAACCCAGGGGCACTCTACCACTGAGCTACATCCTCAGCCCTATTTGAGTATTTTTTTTAATTTGAAACAAGGTCTCACTAAATTGCTGAGGCTAGCCTCCAACTTGTGATCCTCCTATCTCAGCTCCCAAGTACTGGGATTACAGGTGTGCACCACCACACCCAACTCCATTTATATTTCTAATTCTCATGTTTTTTTTTTTTTTTTTTTTTTTGCCGTACTGGGGGTTGAACTCAGGGGCATTCTACCTTCGAGCTATACCCCCAGCCCTATTTTTTATTCTTTATTTTGAAACCGGGTCTCACTAAGTTGCAGAGTGCCTCACTAGGTAGCTGAGGCTGGCCTCGAACCCGGATCCTCCGGTCTCAGCCTCCCGAATGCTGGGATTACAAGCATGCACCACCACGCCCGGCTTCTAATTCTCATGTTTAACAGTAAGTAGGAGGCACATAGCAGGTTTTTTAGCGGAAAGAATGAATGGATGTTCTTGCCAAATTAACCTTCCATGTAAATAGAAGGCGGCAGGGAGGCAGCACTGTGGTTAAGGAGAGAACTATGCTCTGCGGGGCTATTCCTCAGGAAAGGTGAGCTACTAGATCTGGGTAGACATACCTGTGGATAGGCAGCCTGCATTCTTGCCTCTTGAGGCTGGGGAGGCTGAATTGGGAAGTCCCAGGACTGTTAGTGCAGAGAGAACTGGCAGCTGCAGAGGAGGAGGCAGGCTTGCCCAGTGAACTTGGAGGTTCTTGAATTTGTCAGAGACCCTAATGCCCTAAACCAGCTCTCTGTAGTGCTTCGAGCTCAGAAAAGAACCAACCACATATGTCATAATATCCCACACTCACAGGGAAACACAGTGGTAACAAAATCAGAAGCCTGGAATGCTGTGGAAGCTGAAACATGTATGAAGAGTGACTTAACCAAGATAAAATCACCCCACGTAGTAGGAGAAAAAGCTTGTATCTGAATCTAAAAGAATCTGAGGAATTTCTACCAGTGCTACATACCTATGGCTTCTCCTGAAGGGAAGAAAATTGTCCCTCCAAAAGCAATCTTTGTTTGCTCAACTGAAATACTACAGGCATCTTGTCATCTAGGGTATAGTCCTCAGATAAAGAAGTTACCCAAAACCATCTTGTTAAGTTGAGAGGATAGCAGGGAATATCTGCTCAGAAATAAACTGTATTGGTGACCTAATCACGTGTCCAATCTACCGCCAAAGAATAATGAAATAAATGCTAGAGAAAGAATCCAAAGTTTGGTGAATTTTAAACAGTTTCCAGAATGTCCCTTTCCATATGAAGCATAAAATTTTGAAAGTGTCTCGTACTGCCAAGAAAGTATTAAATACAGGCGGTCCACAACTTATGAACAGGTTGTATTTCAGAAATTTGTTTTCGAGGCAGTCATGGAGGAATTTGGAATGCACTTTTCCCACTGAAATTGTAGCATACGTGGTGGTCAGCTTCCCCAGCCAAGTTAACTCATGATGCACATGTAGTGCCATTTGACTGGTGAGCCAGGAGCCCATCTTGTACAGAAGAGTGTCACTGTGGGATCGTGTATCCAGGCTTCCCTACAGGGGCTCACGTTTTCTTCTACTAAAAAACTAGGGGAAGCATTAGGGACTTCCCTCACTACCTGGGGCTCTTCTTCAACTGTTTTGCTAAGCAGTAAAAATGGGGATACCTCAGGCTCTGGGTCCCTGGTAGCAATTTCTGGAAATGCTTATGACTCAGGAGGGTGATTGGGAGGAGATGAAAAAGGACACTCCTCCCTTTAAAGACCCTTCTCCTGCACACTTCTGAGACTACATGTGTCTGTAGTGACTGGAAATCAAGTTCCCTAGGTGTGCATAATTGGCAAACAATAGACATTTTGCTAAGTGCCGATAAATTCTGATAACAAGTGCCATGGTTCTTCTTACCTTTTTCTCCTTAATTGTGCTCAGTCTGCACTGAAGGAAGGGACTTTTCCCAGGATCAACACTTGGGCCCAGGGAGAAGTGAGAACTACCTCGCTGGAGAAAAGTGAAATTCTAAGCCATTTCAGTCAGAAGAGCAAGGGGGTGATACAGTCAACTCTCTGACTGGACATTTATATATTACCTACAACAATTAATTCTTCCAAAAACCTCCAATTAAGAAAAACAAAACAGCTGGAGACACCTGTAGTGTGGGGTAATGAGAATCTTGAGTTGGAACTGTTTAATTGTACATTTCACTGGTGGGAAGTTTAGGCAAATGATTTTGCATGCGTATCATAAGCATATACAAAAAAATATGCAAACCAGGCAGGAACCTGGCCAATTTAATCTAAGGTACTTTCCAGCTATTATTTTCTTTCCTTCTCATACCTGGATCTCTAGAAATGGTTGGAAGAAGCTGCATATCACTCACTAACTCTGGGAGTCTGCTGATGCCCGAGCCCTGTGCATGGGAGGCTTGGAATGCCAGTGATATGCAAGTATACCAGCTGTTGCAGAGCCAGCCTGGTACAAAGAGCACAAGGGTTGTTGGCAACCATCTGCTGCATGATACTGCTATTCTAGGAGAAGAGCCACTCCTGAAACAGCTGAGAGGTCCTCCTGGAGCAAGAAGCAGGAACATTCCTGCCCTGGGCATCACCCTTTGGCCAGAACCTCCTGCTGCTGCTTGCCAGGCTTCTTTCCACCTTTTAAGGCTATAAGCAGCTGCCCATGAAACATAAACCTGAGCAAATGGACACAGAGGTACAGAGTTTAATGTGCTCAAGCAAAAACCTACCATAAGGTTGGGCTGATTCAAATTTAAAAATAGATATACTATGAATGTTAGAAGGGGTTATGGGCCCAAAGATAATTTCTATGCTTTCCTCCTCTTTCCAATCTCAGTTGGAAAGAGGAAAGAGGTTGGGGGATTGAGAACAGAAAAGCATTCCTGGAATCTCCTGTAAAGAAAAATGTGTAACAAGCAAAAAAGGAAAGTCTTCAGGAGCTCTTCTGACCACATAACTAAAGAGTTCCTGGTAGTCAATATTCTCCTCCCTCCAATACAGAACAGAGTGGGCCTAGGTTGGGAGCCACTGAGTACTAGAGACCCTCAGGCCTGGTCCCAGAAAGACATCATGGTAATCATAACACAGGATTGTACCCACCCTTTGCTGGGAAATCTGCCTCTTCATCTGTTGTCATTATGGGAGAGCAGGAGGTAGAAGGGTGTATATATATCATGTTTGGTATAGCTATTTTTTTATAACACAGCTTTTAAAAATTAAAATAATACAAACTACAGAAAATAAAGCTCAGAAATACTTCCCTGTCTGATGAGGATCTGCAAGATGGGAAAGTCTTTTTTCTAAAGGAGGCGGGATACCCTTCTTCATTCAGGATAGGTGAGATGGGCAGGTTTAAGCCGTGAGTAGGAGGAAGCACAGCACAGATCATCTTTCCTTCAGGGATCGACAGCTCCAGTAGGGCGTCGGTGGCTTCGGTCACTGCTCTACTACAAGCACCTAGAATATAGCTTTCTAGAGAGTGGGGAGCAGGGGAATATTTTCCTAACCAAGAAGCCCACCAGGGTTTGGAAGGAAGCCCTATGAGGCATAGAAAAAAATATTGTCACCTCCCTACCCTTGGCCAACTGCTGAATTCCTAGAAGTAGCCAAGATTCAGAAGAATTATTACCAAGGCCTCTTAAACTTAGAATTATTAGAATGTTTTGTGAGCCTAGGTGTGAGGAGCATGGGAAGATGTGTGCCCGGGCATTCTGTGTTCCACAGGCTTCACTGGGGCCTGGAACCATGCCCCTGAGCAGCAGTTATTTAAAGATCAGGTACATTGAGTCCTTTATCCCAGTTCTGGGAAGATTTTTTTTAGTAGCTCCAAGCAAGCAGGGGACATGAAATTTCTCTGTCTGCTTATATCTAATTAACGTTCAGTGAGTCTCTGGCTATTTAAAATAGGGAAATAATGCATATTTATTCACACATGCTTTGAGATCTGTGGATAAAAATGCTATATTACTACCAACCACAATGAATGCACATACTTTAAATATAATTATCAATTACCAGCGACCACCTGTTGAGATAACTAACTACAGAGCCTTTAAACACCATCCTTCCAAATTTTAGAATTGGAAACATTCTTCAATGCTATATACACTATATTCAACCAATTCATTAAGGAAATTCTTTGTTACTCTTATTATGACTTATGTGAGCAAGAGAAGTGGAAATTGAGCTACACGGATTACTAAAATGCCTAAGGACCTATCATTGGAGCCTGATCTTAAAAAGTCATCTTTCAAAACTCTTTTAAGATGAACTTAATGGAATATATACAAATATAGTCTAAGGTCATATTGCTGCATTTTAAAAACAAAATTTTGCCCTCTTGGCAAATCAAATATTAAATGGTTAAAATGCATACAAAGTGAGATGCATTTTTTAGACATACAAAGCCCCTTGTGCAAATCAGTTCGTAAACCATGCATAAATAGAAGGTATTATGTTACTCTTTCCCCACTCGGGAACATAGATTGCAGCTAAAACCATAAGACTCTGCTTATAGATGGGCAATTATTATGGAGTTTTTATTCTTCAAAAGCTATTAACATTTTTATGGCATAAGCAAAGTTATTACAAACAACCTCTAAAGTGTGTAGAATGATTTTCCTGAAACTCCTCCCAAATCCTCGCCTCAACAGAAGGAACTATATTTGTTTACTGAAAAAATAGGGGGAGGGGGCAAGTAGGTTATAGCTGAAATAAAAATGCTGCTCGTGTAAAGTTAAGGAAGTTTAAATGAAACTCTATTGAGCTGTTCTGCACAGCATATTTTCTGACAAGAAAAAAGAATATAAAGCAAATATACTTGGGTGTTTAAGTCTTCATCAACATCTTTAAAACATTATTTGCACAATCTGAACCATAAAGCCACAGTTCTCCAAGCATGGAGGAGCTCAGGACCATCAGTAACATTCACTAGCACAACCTGAGGGTAGCTCGGCAGTGACCTCTGACACATGCTCTGGGACGCAGTGGGACTCCCCAAAACTTTGGGCTTCTGAACTACAAAGGGGAAGATAACAGGGCCTTTGTGCTAAAGTCTACAAAGGCATTTTACACAGACCTTTGAGTCATCATACAAGAATTCATCATTTTATAGAATAAGACAAAGATAGAAATCCTACCATCATGCCAGGAGTGAAGGATGAATTTCTGAAATCAGCTCCTGTCCCTCAAAAACTTGATAGTTCATCCTAAAAAAAACTATGAGTATAAAAATACATTCTCTAAGCATTCTTAAGGAATGTTCTTGACTCTATGTTGTCATGAAGAGACACCTGATAACTTGGTAATTTATCTATGTAAGGCACCAATTAGCAGTGACAAGGCTGACTTCATCTGGCATGCTACTCTTTGAACTGGTGGCCCCAGCATGGAGTTTGAAGAGGCACCAGGAGGGAAATCAATAGGGTGGGATGTGAAAGGAAATATCTATTCTTAAAGACTCAGTTGTCTAATTTCTAACATGCAAACCTTTGAGTTAAAATGCTAGAGCTGGAGTGGATCTCTGCACATGCGCACACACACATATTTTATTGTATATATTTAAGATTTATAACATAATGTTACAAGACACATTGATAGCAAAATGGCTACTATAGTGAAATTGATCAACATATCCATCATCTCATGTAGTCATACATTTATATGTAACTAAAACCTACTCATTTAGCAAAAATCCTGAACATAATTCAATATTATTATTATGATTATTATTACTATTATTATTAGCATTAGAGGTTGAACCCAGAGGCATTCTACCTCCAAGCTACTCCCCCAGCCCTTTTTAGTTTTTCTTTTGAAATAGAGTCTTGCTAGGAAATCGAGAGTCTCGCTAAATTGCTGAAGCTATCCTTGAACCTGCAATTCTACTGTCTTAGCCTTCTGAGTACTGGGATTACAGGTGTGTGCCACCACACCCAGATAATATAATATTAAGAGTCCTCACTACCTAGTGAGGCACTCCGCAATTATTTAGTGAGACCCGGTTTCAAAATAAAGAATAAAAAATAGGGCTGGGGGTATAGCTCGGAGGTAGAACGCCCCTGAGTTCAATCCCTAGTACTGCAAAAAAAAAAAAAAAAAAAAGAGTCCTCACACTATAAATTAAATCTCTAGACTTGTTCATCCTACATATCTGCTCCTTTGTGTCCTTTGACTTACGTCTCCATATTGTCTCCCCCTACCCAGTAACACTATTCTCTATCTCTAGATATTTGCTTTTATTGAAAAAAATGATTCCACGTATTAGTGAGATCATGCAATAGTATCAAATACACTTTCATTTAATTTGTAAGAAAAGTTATACATAGCCAGGTGTGGTGGCGCATGCTTGTAATCCCAGTACTTGGGAGGCTGAGACAGGAGGATCGAAGGTTTGCCGATAACCTTGGCAATTTAGCAAGGTCTTTTGCAACTTAATGAGACCCTGTTTCCAAATAAGAAATAAAATTGGGCTGGGGGTATAACTTGAAGGTAGAATGCCTCTGGATCCAATCCCCAGTACCAAAAAAAAAAAAGAAAGAAAGAAAAGTTACACAAAGTTACACATTAAAGCACTAAAGTGATTTCTCACAATGACTGAGCAGCTTTCTACCACTCCACACATTCTCAAAATACTGAGATAGTCACTTACTCTTAATGTGCTTTCCTTTAAAGAAAATTTCAAAAGCCCTGAACCTCAGGGCTAATTTAACAAGAAAAAAAAAAGAGTTTTGAATGTGCCAAAAAAGAATTTTCTATAAGAACAGGAGTGATTTGAATGCATGGCTATTTTCTTCTTTGCTTGAGAGCCATGAAAAAAGTGAATATTTTGAAAGGACAACAAAATTGAAGGAAAAAAACCCCCTACTCATACACACAAAGAAAATATTAGCTTTAACCCAGGCTTAAGAGCTAGTTGCTAGTTTCATGGAAACTGCTTCTCACTTATATAAATCATATGCTAAGAGCAGACACTGGACGTAAGCTCTAGGAAAGGTCAGGGCACCCTAACTATGCGGCCACTGATAGCCATGCAGCCATTCCACTGAGAATGGCCACCAACCAATAACCAAGCGGCTGATGGGATGAGGTAAGGATGCAGAGCTGTGAAAACCCAAGCTTCAGCATCCAAAGGCCATGTGACTGTGAGTGAGCCTGCAGGGTCCCCCTACAATGCAGGTCTACACCGAAGAACTGGGAAACAGCCACTCTGGGAAACCAATGGGGAACGTTTCAGAGAACACTGTCCGCTCCTTGAGGTTCCAAGACAGAAAAGGGGCTCATCAAGTGCCAAGTGTGAAGGTTTGACGACAAAGTCAACAGGCCTTGATTCATTCCATAGGAAGAAGTATCCACCACTTGAGCTGTTTTAGGCAATGACTGATTTTACCAATGCAAAGAGATGACTACTGATGGGAGATAGAAGAAAGCAGTAGCAGAAGTTATGGTAGAAAAGATCAGATAAGACAGAAAGCTTTAAACTGCCATCAAGGAACTGCAGGAAGTCTCTGGGCACTCTTGAATACTTTTAGAAGGATATTTTATGACCAAAGACCATACCCAGCCATTGTAGAGCAATTCAGCTTGGAACCAAGGTGGAAGGAGGAAGGCTGTGTTTGAGAGAATAGGGTGGAGGCTCAGCCTCCCCATCCTTTAGTCACCAAGTAGGGCTCAATGATTTCCAAGACTCCCAGCTGCATTGTATATACACAATTACACATGCACGCGCGTGCGCACAGAAACACACATAAGCTCATACTCGGCTTGATTCCAGTTTATTTTTGTGTTATTTTAGTTTTTCTCAATTAATATCTTTGTTCTTGATGAACTATGTTAAGGAAGCCTATTTGGGCATTGTTGAAATAGAAACTCATTAAATTCCATTAGTCATCTTTCTTGTACAATTTTGGTGACTAGATTGAGGCAATCAGGAATAAATAGATCCCCTTGCCCTTGGACTCATGTATCCTTCAAGGGCTGGTTCTACATGCATGCATTTCCTCCTTAGCAAAGTCTCCCAGAAATCTAGCCTTTTCTTTTTTTCTTTCCTTTAATGGGCTGCCACTTTCTCTATTTTTTTCCAATTTCCTTTCTCTAAGTCTGGCAATGGAGTAGGATATCCTACCCAGCTTTTCTGTCTTCACTGTCTCTGAAAATACACACACAGGCCTTGTTCATTTAATGATTGTACCTTCTACCAAGTAAATGGATGGTATTTTAGAAAAATCACAAACAAGGGGAAGTTTTGTAGGTTCCAGCTATCTTACAAAATACCCAGGGAATGTCCTTGATCACTTTTTCTGATGGTTCCTTTCTTAGATGATATTTCAAGGTCCCTGTTAAACAGTGCTTAAGGTAGAGTTAAGCTGCTTAGGTCTGTGATGGTGGATTAAAAAATTGTCACTGGGGCAGGTATGGTGGTGCATACCTATAATTCCAGTACTTGTGGCTGAGACAGGAGGATCACAGGTTTGAAATCAGCCTTGGCAACATAGCAAGGTCCTGTTTCCAAATGAAAAATAAAATAAGGCTGGGGATATAGGTCAGAGGTAGAATGACCCAGGGTTTAATCCCTACTACCAGACACACACACACACACACACACACACACACACACACACACACACACACCACTGCAGTTTGCTGATAGACTGGATCTAACCTATACTCCAAGCATAGCCCACCCTTTGTCGCACTGCCAGGTGTCATGGTTAAGAACGCCATTTCTTCCCTGCCCCTGACTTCACTGACTTAGAAGATACCTCCCATGTCCCTGTTTTGTCCTTTGAAATCTCAGGATTATCCATGGTCCCTCTTTATCAAGGGAATCTCTACCTCAAAGGACTCCCAAACTCCTCCCTTGAGCCTCAGATCATTTTTTGTTAACTTCCAGGAGTCTGTTCTACTTTTAATTGACTCCTCCATGGTTTTAGCTCTGGGAAGTCCTAACACTCCATTTGCCATAGCCTTGGTTTCCTACAAACCAGAGAACTTGCCTTTGTAAAGATCAGGTAGGAGTCACCAGGCTAGGACCCATCTCTCAGGGAGGCTTGCCTGCTTTGTCTGTGGTCCACTGTAAATATGATGACTGCTCAATTTCGAAAACAAAACCTCCAAGGGCCCATGCCTCCAGGTAACATTCTCGCACTCAGAGGTAAGGCTTCATCTCAGCTCTCTAGTACATTGATCTTTTCTGTGTTTAAAAGCCTCTATCTCTGTGATAAATCCCAGTAAGATCCATTCTCCTGGACCACTACAAAACTTACAAATCACAAAATTCCAAGGAGCCAAAATTGTTGTCGCACACAGGGTATGCAAACATATTAGCAAGCTATAAGAAAGGGATTTACAACCTCATCTTCAAGCGAAGGAAGGAGAGATATAACTTGCCCATGGTCTCAAAATGAAGGATGTCTGATTCCAAAGCTTCTCAACCTGTGTGCTCCACTGCCCCACTGCAGAAATCAACAAACCCAGCTTGACATGGGTTATTATGAGCTGTGCACATATCTCCTGACAATCCTCTCCCCTCTTGTCTGGGGCCAGGGAGTGGTTTGTTTTTATGTCCAATTCTATAGTATAAAAACAATTTTAATGTATATTTTCAATAAAAATATTTTTAGAGATTTAAAAATATTTTAAAACAAAGTTGATACATATAATTTTTGCCATTGAAAGCAGAGAATTATTTCACAGGGAGAACTACCTTTGATAGAGTCTGCTAGTCTACAAGGTACACAAGCAACTGTTATACAATTCATGCCAGGAAGAGAATTTTCTCCCATTTGTGAATTCCAGCTAGAAATATAGGGCCTGGATACTCTCCCTGGCAAAGCTAGCAAAGCCAGGACTTCCTTTTCCATACGTTGTTTAATTTCACTGCTTTTCTTTTTATTCGGGAGAATATTCAGCAAGAAAAAGAACGGATATACTAATTAAAGGACCTCATATGCCTACCAGAAATAAAAATTATGAGACATGGTTGCCTCGTATTTCAATTAAAATATTAAAGAAATTTATCTAAAGATAGTTAAAATCTTTTAGAAAGCAGCTTGATTTATGACCTGATAATATATATTGTGAAGTACATAAAATAAGTCACACTATGATCATTTTTCAGAAATTCTCTCAAGTTTTGGATTCTAAAAGAGGATAATCTTGGAAGGACATTTTAACCATCTTTCTTCCATTGCCTCCAGTCAAATACAGTCACAACAGATCACTTTAATTGGATTGAAACTATCTGTTGGACATTCCACTGCTTATATTAACACACTGAGGGCAATCCCTAGCTGCCAAGTGGTATATATAAGTACTAATAATTTACCCGTCAATTCAATTCCTTTTTTTAACCTATCTATCTCCATTTGTGCCAGCGATTACACACACACACACACACACACACACACACACACACACACACACTCAATATTATAGAAAGACAGTGTGAAGGGCAACTTTAACGATTTATTAATATCTCTTAGTATCCCTGAAACTCAGTTTTGTCTCTTTTGTAAAGGAGATAATGCTTGCTACCCTCTTCAAGGGCTTTTTGTTTTTTGAATCTAATGAACTTATGTCAGATGAGTTAAAGCATATTGTAAACTGTAAGGTGTAAACATGCAATAAAACATATACATTCATTATTATTATTACCAACTGATTTTACTGCTGTTTTTTATGCTAGCATAGGCCTTTAGCAAGTAGTAGGCACCCAGCAAATAAGGAAAATGTCATTCAAGTGCTATATAATTTAAAAATCTGCAACACATTTTTGTTATATTCTAAATTTCGCACTGATTTTATGTATACATTTCCTTTCTTGTGCTATTTTTCTCCTGCCCAACTCAGTTCTGAGGAGAAAATATGTGATTCACTGCAACAGACGCGGTAGGAGTAGAATTATATCCTGGCAGGAAAAGGGATATTAACACTGATGAACTTTTTACCAAAACAAGAAGACAACGAAGGTATTCCTCTTTGCATCTCATTTCCTTACATTCCTCACATAAATTTTCCCTTTTCTTTTCTTCCTTTCTCCCGCTCCCTTTCATTTTCTCCCTATCTCTCTCTTCCTCTCCTTCCTTCCCTCCTGCCCCCTCTCATTGACAAGGTCTTGAATGAATGAAAGACTGTACAGAGAGTCAAAACCTGCTTTCAGTTTGTGGAAACCAAGCTGGACGGTGAGTGTATGTGGGGGAGGGGGTAGGGATACTGGGGATTGTACCAAGGAGCATTTACCTCTGAGTTACACACACACACATGCCCTATTTTATTTTTTATTTTGAAAACAGGGTCTCAGTAAGTTACTGAGAGCCTTGCTATGTTGCTGAGGCTGGCTTTGAAGCTGTGCTCCTCCTGTCTCAGCCTCCCAAGTACTGTTTACAAGCATGCGCCACTACACCTGGCTGAGATCAAGCTTCTTTGAACAACCCTTGAGGTGATATCCAGAAGAGAGACACTGCTTAACGCCTTCCAAAGAACAGCTGATCCAGAGGATCTCTTAGGGTTGGCTTGTGTCACGGTGGGCTTGAACAGGAAAGGCCCCTTAACTGTGACCTATAGTGAACCCAAAGTCATGCTTCATTTTTGAAACTTTCTCCAGAGCAGACACAGAATTATGGAAGACCCTCTCTCAGCCCACCATAAATCAAAATGTATTAATATAAATAGCTAAAAGTTAGACTAAAAGAAAAACTGAGAAAGAAGAGTTTTTTTAAAATAAATGTTATTGTGTATATGTGTGTATATATATATACAGATACATGTGTATATATATACATATATATGTGTGTATATATATGCATATGTGTATACCCTGTCCCTGAAAATAAAATCTCATGATGAAGTGTGATTTCTTATTTTCTCCTTAAAGAAAGCAAAACCACTTTGGAACAGTGAAATACTAACCCAGATACTAGACCATTTTCCTTTACTGTGTTCATGATGTACACAAATGCAGTTCCCCCCATATTGTCAGACATATAAGACCGGGAACAAGAAGAACACACCACGCCACCCTGTGCGTGCTCTCACATACATACAGAATCCCCAACTCTCTAGATATGAGCTGTGCTGTCAGTTTGGAATGTGGGGAGGAAGGAGTTAAGGGAGATTTGTTGATAGCATATGTGCAGATAACTTTCTACATTTCAATGAGTTTTAAAGACCTCCATGCTTCAGTGACTATTGTTAAAAACATACTGAATTGGTTATGACAACCTGTGGGTTGGTTTACACCACAGTCTAAAAATTGGGAAATTCAGTTTAGAAATTTGATCAATATTCATGCCATCTCGCATCATAATTCAATTGGCAAAAATGCAGTAGAGAACTCCCCAGGGCAATCCTGAAGAACAACTTACATTCTGGTGGTTTAACATGTGTAAACCTCCTGCTTGAATCACTGATGGGGGTTGATGGAAGTCTTGAACTTTAACAAGGACTTCCAGGTGATTTGATTGAGGGGTTAACTGTGATGGAAGAGAAATGATCAAATTAGAATGAATGTGCCAAGGCAAAAACTCAAGATGCTTTTTTTTTTTTTTTTTACTCTCCACAAGAATTCTCCCCAAAAAGCATAAAGAACTGTCAAAATAGGATCTTGCTTAAAATGCAAAAGGTATTTTCAAAGAGAGATGACATTTGCATACAATATGTGCTGAAGACTGATGAAATGCTGGAACTGTCTTACTAGTAGATTGAGTCTATGTGACATCAAATGCCAGGATTTAAAAACAAAACAAAACAAAAAAAGATTTAAAATGTTAGATTAAAAAAAATTTTTCTTTGTGACTTTCTCTAATTAATTTAAATAGTCAAATACTAGAAAATACCTGAATTTTCTCCATGTATAAAATCATGACCTCAGAGAACAGATGAAGCAGATATTGAAAGGCCAATTGGTGTGTATTAGTTAATTATACAAGACCATGTTTAAAAGAGACGGGAACTAATATAGTTTCAAGGGTTAGGTTGCCAACATCATCGTGATTTTAGCTCTAGAATGTTCTCCCGTGTGGCCCACCATCAGAGTCTGGGCTATGGCCACTTTATATCAATTCCTAAATTATCTCTTCATTTTGGGACAGAAGCACACAGCTAAAGCCACTTTTCTAAGGTTCAACTTGAATAAAGTTTCTGGACTCTTCAAAGTAAATGTCATGGTAAATTCTTAAAAGGATCAAATATTTTAATGTTATTCACCTGATTCTCTGGGTTTAAAGTGGCTAACTTTTAGCAGGGGGCCCTAACAGAGAAAATTCCTTATTTACTGCATGTAACAAAAATACAGGGTCTTTTTTTTTTTTTTCCTTTCTTATTTTGATAAAATCAACACACACAAAAAAAGCAAGAGAAAAAAATGAAAGCAAGAGACATTTAAAAATGTTAACTTTTTTTTTTTCCTGCAGCAGCATAACTGAATTTGTGCTAAGGTACTTAAGCACACACAGAACAATCATGCCTTTCATTGAGAATTCTAAGTAATTTGACATGAGTACATCTTTGTTACTTATAATTAAATGAAGGGGTAAAACAAAACTCTGCTAAAAGATATGCAGACGGAGAAGCACACATTGATGCACTAGCATTCTGGTGGATTAAACCTACCCACATGATTTTCCTAATCAGCAAAGGAAGATCTCTCTTCATCTCTTTTGTAGAGGCTTGAAACTTACTCTAAAATACACTTTTAACATACAATAATTTCTGAGGAAAAAATATTTCTTATACAAGGAGCTTCATATAGCTGTAGATGTTTTTTATCTCACAACTATTCATTGCCAGTTACTAAAGGAAACCTAAAGAAGGGAAAAACTAGGGTCTCATTAAACACATAACTGCACAGTATACATCTGCTAGCTATTAGATAATTATAAAACATCATGTAATGTAATCATAAAAACTCCTATTCTTGCCTATCCTTTGGATTTGTTAGTAAATTTTTCTACCTGTCAAAGGATCTCTGGCTAGCAGGGAGCCAAAACCTCCTCTTGTGCAGCTCGCTACCAATCTACAGAGAGGAGGGCTCCAGAGTGGTACTCCCTCACATTTGGGCAGCGCTGGGAACAGCAGCTCACTGTGTGATCCCAGCAGAGACTGCAGGAAGAAGAGAAGGGTGAGGAAAAGATCCAGGAGAGCTGAGGCCAGGCAGGCTTTATTTATTTATTTTTTTAATCAAGCAGACTTTTTATAAGCCACCAAAATCTAAGACATTCCTCGGGGCCACCGGACATGTATTCTAAGCTCTAAGCTTCTAAGCTTTTTTTTTTTTTTCCTTCCTTCACTTAATATGGCCAAATTTAAAGTTGAGCTTGTACAAAATGTTTTCCAGGAAATTGAAAAACTCAATACAGACAGGAGCCTATGAAAAATTCAATCTGAAGTATAAAAATATCTTCACCAATAATACAAAAGAGATTTTCCAAAACAGAGGTTTTTTTGTTTTTGTTCCTGTGTTTTTGTCCCTAGACTTCGCCACTAAACTGCTGGACAGTGAAACTTGACAAATGTCAATCTGCATGGGTTTGCAGTGTAAACTGAAATAGCTATTATAAACCATCACTTGAATATTTTACAATAGATTTTAAAGACTCCTGAACATATGTGTTTTCTTAGGTTGGATTTAACTGCCACCATCAGGATTAAGCTTTTAAGTTTTAGCACTTATAATGTGGTTTTGAACAAATGTATTCATTGATAATATTTACACTAATGGAAATGAATTTTTCCTCATTTTCCTTCCAAATATATCATAGTTGTTTAAAAAACAAACAATGCCAGATATTAAGTATGTGTGAGCAAAATGAAATACACCAAAGACTCTGGTGGTCTTCTTATTAATATCAATGTACTTTCACACTAATAAAGGCACTGGTACTGTTAAATTTTCATGATTTTTCTGATAATACATTAATATTTGTAAATACCCTAGGTATTTAATCCCTTTCATTGTATTTAAAAAGCGATCAGAGGATGATTATATTAGTGACTATTCATCAGTTAGGCTGTGCAACACAAAATTGCCAATATTTAACCATTTTTGGCCTGTCAAAATGGCAATCTCATATGGCTTAACATGATTTGGTAGAATGTTATGAATGAAACAGTAAAAAATTGAGAGCTTTGAAGTTGCATACTGTATGACTTAAAGCAATGTATTATAAATCTCAATTTCCTCCTTTGTAAAAGGGGGTAACAATCCCCACTCACCAGGGTCATCAGACAATTTAAACAATGGAAAAATTTACACAAGACCAACACCCAGGAAGCTATCATGAAATTACTGTAAAAACTGGAACAATAATAGCCTATGTAACACATTCAATGATAATCACAGTTAAAATATCTTTAAAAAATCATGGCATTCACTAGAAGAGCAAACACACCCTTGCATGTGCCAAGATTATAGCCACAATAATGTGAAGCTTTCCTGGTGTCTTCCTTCACTGCCCCATAAAGGCAGGACAGATGGTTTGAAACACAGACTCTAGGGGCGCTTATATTTGGATTGGGGGGTCTTGCTTTGCCAGTTATAACCCGTGTGACTTTGGTCAAGTAACTTGGTCATCCACAAAATAGGATTTATTACATAAGAAAATGGACCTAAAGTACTCAGAACATTATCTGCCACATACAAAGCATTAAATAAATGTCAACTGTTGTCAAACTCGGGTTTTTGCTATTGTCACCATGACGGCTGTGTTAATTGTGGCTGAACGTCAAGGAAAATATTTTATCACCTGACCCACTTTCCATATTTAACTAAAATCTTTTTCTTAGGCAGATACCTTTCTCTTTATGGGGTTTTAATACCTGTAATATCATTATTGAAATTTTCTGCCCCAAAGATATAAAGAATAATTTAAAAGGGAAATCCTAAGTAGTAGTCTTATTAGGCACATTAAAAGCACAAATATCATGCCAGAGTGTCTGGATGCAAAGCTCAGTTCCACAGTGTACTGGCTTTGGATCCTTGGGCAAATCATTCACCATCTCTGGGTCTTATATTCTTCATCTGAAAAGTGGGTATAATAATGGTACCCCTCTTACAGACATGTTATGAGGATTAAAAATGTGAATACTTATATAAAGTGCCCAGAATAATTGCCTAGCACAGTAGGCACTCAATGAATATTATTCTTATCATAGGTACAAGTTGTGCAAGTGCTCATAAAATATTTTTTCTTAAAAAATCCTCAGACACATATCATGATCATATTTTATACAAACTTCAGGTACTTTGATCTTCTATGGCAAATCACACACAGGCCACTATCTTTGTTGTGGCAGCGTGATTCACATAATCACTTTGCAGAAAGTCAGAGAGAAATGAAGCTGGGCATGCTGGTGCATGCCTGTAATCCCAGGAGTTGGGAGGCTGAGACAAGAGAGGTGCAGGTTCAAGGACAGTCCTCAGCAACATAGTGAGATGCTCAGTAACTTACTGGGATTCTCTCTAAAAATAAACGAAAATAAAAATAATAAAAAGGAGCCGGGTGTGGTGGCGCACGCTTGTAATCCCAGCATTTGGGAGGCTGAGACCAGAGGATCCGGGTTCGCGGCCAGCCTCAGCTACCTAGTGAGGCACTCCACAACTTAGTGAGACTCGGTTTCAAAATAAAGAATAAAAAAATAGGGCTGGGGGTATAGCTTGGAGGTAGAATGCCCCTGCGTTCAATCCCCAGTACCACAAAAAAAAAAAAAAATAATAATAATAATAAAAAGGGCGGTCGGTGTAGTTCAGAGGTAGAATGCTCCTGGGTTCAATTCCCGGGAAAGAAAGCAAGAAAGTAAGAGCGAGGGAGGGAGGACAGGAGGAAGGAAGGAAGGAAGGAAGGAAGGAAGGAAGGAAGGAAGGAAATAAATGATGGTGAAAAGCTGGGTGTAGTGGCACACAGCCTGTAATCCCAGTACTTGGGAGGCTGAGACAGGAGGATAGCAGGTTCACAGCCAGCCTCATCAACTTAGTGAGGCCTTCCACAATTTAGTGAGACCCAGTTTCAAAATAAAATAGGGCTGGGGGTATAGCTTGGAGGTAGAATGCCCCTGAGTTCCATCTACAGTACCACACACACACACAAAATGATGGTGAAGTTGTAAAACTACTGATACATTGGTTATAGTATTCATACCAGAAACCATTTGTGACACAATCATTTTCACTCTGCAAATACACTGGTTACAAAGAGGGTCAGTGGAAGATGCAAAACTGTCATTGTCCCAGAAAAGACCTAAATCATTTATAGAATTTAAAGTACATCAGCATTGTCTGAATATGGTAGCTAATTACTTTCCAATGAGTGAGGGATCATTACTCACTCTGCTCAACATGTATTGAACACCAACCACACAGTAAGTACAATGCTGGGAGCGAGGAATTTAACAAGAATTAGAAAGATATTGTCTACTCTCAGAAAGCCTCCTGTAAATAACGTTCAAAATTCAACATGATGATGTGAATCCCCTCATCTCAAAAAAGGTTGAAACCTGCATCTGTGTAGGCACCTTTACTTTTTCTATTCAGGTAGGACTGGTGATAGAGGTGGGATAACCAAACAGACAGGCAAATGATAACGCATGAGGCCATGGCTGATGCTGGCACCATGCATGCTTTTCAGGAATGGCCACAGAGGTACCAAGGACTAGCATGTCAGACCATGATCTTGTTCACCTAATGCAGTGGGACGGCAAGGACAGCTGGGCAAGATCATGTCAGAACCAACAGACGGACATTAGGCTGCACTGTCTTGAAGGCAACCCTGCACTAGTCTGGTAACTGCTTGCGCCTTTTACACATGCACAGTCATTTGAACCTCAAAGAAAACCACCAGGAGATCTGGCATCAGGAATCTTTCTGTCTCCCTTGTGGATGTAGTCTGACCTAGCTGGAAACCACATGTTCTGAGGCCTGTGTGCTGGCCATCATTTCTGATTGGTAAATACAAGAGAAGATATACAGCAGAATTTCCATTGGTTTATAAATTAGTATATGCAGATTATTCACTGGCCTTTGGATAAATACATCAGGAAGAAAAAAAAAAAAGGAGGAGAAGGAGAAGAAGAAAGAGAGAGGAAGGAAGGAAGGCAAAAAAAGGGAAGGATTTTCAACAGAAAATTCTCCATAAACTCTGAGACCACCCAGGGAAGGGGCCGCTCAGTGTTCTATTCCCCAGCTCCAGTTTCCTCCTTTCAGGTACAGTTATAGGTTCATTTCCAATTAATGTTTCATCACTTGATTTCAAAGGTGAGTTCTAGTAGGGGAATTCTAGAGTCAATAGAGCCCTAACCTTAGGAAAGTATGTAGAAATCAGTGGAATTTGAGTCCTGATGGTAAGTCAAAAGAGAAAATAAATGAAATGTCCTTTGCAGTCAAAGATTATTCTGTTGATGTGTGCAAAGTATGAATAAGAGGACCTGTGTGCCAACAACAATCTCCCCAGGAATTCAAGGAAAAGCCTGTGGACATGTGTGTGCCTTCAGTGTGTGGAATCTATAGATTTCTGTCATCCATTCTCTACCCTATAGTCTACAGATAACTGATTCAAATCTGCCACTCTGTGACTGATTGTGTAACACAAAGCGCATAAAAAGATTTCCTCAATACATTTTGATTGACTCTAGGAAGCAAGGCAAATCTTCCCCATTTTTTTTTTTAAAGGAAGTCACTTAGGCTGAAAAACAGTACTGTTTTTAAAACAAAACAACAACACATGGAAGACTCAACAGAACACCTCCATCTGACCTCTACCGCATCTTTTTTAAAAAACTAGTCGAGTGAAGTGGTAATTTAGTCAGTGAAGATAGAGCGTGCCACAATTCAACTCTAACTGCCTCATTTTGGAGGTTTCATATTTTCTTCTTTTTTTTTTTTATTAATAAAGATTGAGGCAGTCACTTGCACACCACTTTTCCTTTAATGACATTTGTTCTAAGGAGTCAACTAGACTAACTGCTTGTCCTTGTCCACTATTAAAGCTCTTGAAAATACCATTTACAAGCCTGCTGCCTGGGTGACAGCACTGGCTCTTTGCACTTCATTTGCACTCTAGTTCAGAGCCATTTCTTGAAAAGTTTCTGATGTGTTCTCTCACTATAGAGTTTCATGCCTATAATCATGATAAATGGTTATGGTCTTACAGACACCTTCCTTATCTCTAACTGGAATTTCATTTGTGTACCATGATTTAGTTAAAGGGTAATATAATAGAAAATTAATGTACTTGTTTTGATCTCAGGAATTGTGGATAAATTAGGAAGACCCACAGTGCATTCTTATGTACTGATAACATCTCTAACCTTCATCTATTCTAACTCAGAATGAATTTAATTTATAAAAAAGACTGGCCCTTAGTCATAAGCATTTTTGTTAACAATATAATCACTGTCAAAATTAAAGTTCAGTATTTAATCCACTTCTGCTAACTCTCACACATGTATGGGTAGGAAGAAATTTAAAGAGAAGTATCCAGATTCATGAGGGGGCGTTTGTGTGTGTGTGTGTGTGTGTGTGTGTGTGTGTGTGTGTGTGTGTGTGTGTATGTGTGTGTGTTTTACTAAGGATTGAACCCAAGAATGTTCTACCTCCACACTACATGCTCAGCCCTTTATTTTTTGTATTTTGTATTTTGAAAAAGGGTGTCAATAGGTTATGCAGAGTCTCACTGTGTTGCTGAGGCTGTCCTTGAACTTACAATCCTCCTGTCTCAGCCTTTCAATATTGGGATTACAAGTATGTGCCACCATGCCCGGCTTGTTAGGGGTGTTTTTTAAAATAAATATGATAAAGGGAATTTAAGATCCTGAAATGAAGGTTAACTATGGACATCCACAAATATATTAAATATATGCTTCTGCTCAGGAATGCAAAATATTGACTCTTCCGATCTTAAGATATCATGTCTATTCAACTTTTCAAATTTTCAAAGGATATAGCTAAATTACAAACCAATGTCAGACCAACAAAATATATTGGCTATGTTACAGTTCAATTTATTTCACTTTCTTGAAGGTCAGAAGGTAAGCACACATTTAAGAAACACTAGGGATAGAGAAAACTGGAACTACATCTTATTTTTAAAAAAATGATGTATTATCCTTCCCTAATACATCCAAATTTTCATGTAGATTTAGACCCTAGTTACCTAAACTGCACATATTTTTTCCTCTCATTTAAGAAAGTTGCATTTCTTATCTCTAGACACAAGCTAAAAATATATACTAATTTTTAAATTCTATTATCGTAGTGGGGTTTGTTTGCTGCTCAGAATTTTTGGAATGCAAATAGAGCTTAAGAAGCAGCATTTCCATTACTAAGATGACATTAAGTAAGCCTTCCTAGAGATTGCACTGTATTCTTTGGTAGCTCTTCCTAATGAGACATTCAAAGGCAGCTCTCAAATGGCAATAAATCACCATTGTATTGAGTTGAATCGAGATAATAATTAAACACATCCGAAACAACCGTGTTTGTTATGAATTATGGAGAGGCTATCTTAATTTCTTTACACCTTCAGGGGTATAATAGCTTTAGTCTCAGGATAAAAATAGTGGCAACCAAATCTTTAGCAGTATAATTATGAAAAAGAATGACTAAATCCTATGCAATGTATTAGTGGGTGGTATGGTAATTCACATAATTTCTTTTCAATATTGCTTTTTATCCCATGTTTTATCACTTACATATAACATCTGAACTGACTCATAGGTTATATGATATTCTGAAATATGGTGTGGCTGTAAGACTAAATGCACTCTGCTTTATTCAATTACTTAATAAGTTCTTAAAAGTTCTTAGAAGCTTAACAGAATATCCACTTATAATAGGACTGCCAATTACAGGGAGGATCTGGTTTTCCTGAAGTAAGAAACAGTCATCCAACTAAACTTACAGACAAATGCTTTTAACTGCTAATCAATGTGTAAATCCTCTGGTGGAATGCTAGAGTGCTTGAAGTCTGTAACATCACAAAAAAATACAAGGAATAGAAGAATGGAGTGTTGATGTTCCTGATGTGGTCCCAACATCCGACTTAATTTCTTTTATCCTTTGAGTTGAGGGGGGAAAAATTGCCTCCTATTGTCTGCATTGCACTGTGACTCTTCAGCATTTTTAGTCACCCAAGACAACGACAGAGAACATTTATTTGTGACTGGCGATCTTTTGCACTACTAGTTCTATCTTTGGGAAGTCAAAATTGATTTTCTTCTACTTGTCACACTAAAATCTCAACTCTGTCCTTTCTGTTACACTCTCAAAGAGTTCAGCGGTATTGGGATCAAAGGATTAGTGAGCTGCAGCTTTAAGGGAAGCAAGCAGCATGAGAAGACTGTGGAGGCAGTTCTGAGCATTTTATGTAAGCAATCTATTTCAGCTTCAAAGGAAGCACTGGCTAAGTGGGTGAACAACATGTAAAGTGCTCACTTGACATAAGTTTTTTTTTTTTTTTTTTTTTTTTAAGTCCTTGAGATAAAGAGAGCCTCCAATCGCTGACCTTTTATTATTAGTCAAAGACCTGAGTACAAGAGAGACTTCTGCAGAGGTGGCCTGCTGGTGCCTGCAGAGATTCCAGGTGCGTTCTTAGCTGTTGGTGCAATATTTGCAACTGTGGGGTTGTGCTTCAAGTTGCTTGTTCCATTCTCTGCCCAATGCTGGGGGATTTGTGTCTCTGGAAACAGTGCAGAAGGCACGTGGGGGTCAAGGCTGGACTTTTAACTGCAAAGTTGCACATCACGGCATGCTCCCTAGGAACCAGACACAACCCAGGATCAGGCTGGGCTCACTTATGTGTGAGCCTTTCATAAATTCCATAAAAGAGATAAGGGAATCCTTTGCATTTACTCTTGCTTTCCATTTCTTGGAGCAGTTCAATATCAAGAATGAAATAATAAATTCCACTTATTCATATCAGTTAAGTGATAGCGATGGAATTTGGAGAATTAATTTAATAAACATATTATCAGCGCTGCTGTTTGCTGTTTCTCACATGTGTTACATATAATAACCCATCATCCCAGCAACAGACCTTTCAGCAAATTTTCTATCTCCTATTTACAGATGAGTAAACCAAGGCAGGGATTATTAAAGAATTTGTGTAAAGTCAAATGGGAAGTAAAGGGTCAGTTTTCAAAAAATTACAGACAAAAACAACTAAATGTATTTAATATAAAATAAGTGTTCTTTGGGAAAGCAGAAAGCAGTTTCGTAGGATATATTGCTTCTGCCTCCTCGTGATGAGATTCCGTTTTCAGCATCACCCAAAATCAATTTTAGTATACTTTCTTGATGCAAGGATTCCGGATCTTTTAAAAAATTAATAAGCTGAATTATTTGATCATGATTTTTACAGATGGCAGTATATTTGATTTCTGAATAATCTACCAAGTTTTAAATGGTTAACATTGGGGGTTTATTTTCATGTACACATCAAATTTCTTTTCAAATTCAGTCTCAGACTATAGCCTGTTTTTTTAGACATATTTCTGTATATAATTAAACAATTTTCAAATAGAAAAGAGAGCCACTGCATAAATATAAGACATACTGTTGTGGTTAATATTTAATTATGGCATAATTAATCATAGAAGCTCATCTGAATCTAATTTATTAGTGTTCCAAAAAAAAAAAAATCTATGATTCCTACCAGGGGAAAAAAAGACAAAAGTATAAAAAACAATGATTTTAATGTATTTATTCTTCTTGTAAGCAAGAGCTACATCTTTTGTTCATGGGTTTAAAGAGATTTATGAATATTATCCTTGCTCTTAAAAGAAATCCTGGTCCTTGTCCTCATTCCAGGGAGAGAAACTAACTTTAAGAGGACATGCCTTATCCCCTGTCTTGGTGACATTTCTTCCAGGGATGGGATTAAAATTCAGGAGAGACAACGAGGGGCAGTAACAATAGCAAGGCCTGTGTTGATTGTACCTTGTCCTGTCTGAGTCAGCGCATGTCACCCCACTTACTGAAGGTCACTTATAGAGGTAGGGGATGGCTTAAGGACCAACTGTGAGGGATGGGCTCCAGTGTCGCCTGGAGTTAAACAAAAGAGCTACTAAAAACAATCAGATGAGATATCCAAAGGTCATCCTCTTTGCTAGGAATCACAATCTTTGGAGGGAGGGTATCCAGATTGAGAAAAGAACACAAATAAAACCAGACCCAGGAAGAGGACAGGGTGTAATGTTTATAGTACGGAGGGAGCAAGAGTGAGAAGACCTTGGTGGAAGAGATTGCAGTTTGGGAATCGGTTACCAGCAAGATGACTTTAAAGAATTAAGCACATCCAGGCCCAGGGCCCATGTCTGTAATCCCAGCACCTTGTGGGAGGGGGATTGAGGCTGGAGAGGACTGCAGTTCAAGACTAGCCTTGGCAACTTAGTGAGATATGCCCAAAATAAAAGATAAAAAGGGCTGGAGATGTAGCTCAGTTATAGAGTATCCCTGGGTTCAGTCTCTCCTGTACCATTAAAAAAAAAACCTCATAAATTCACATTTCAGAAATTAGTTGAACCCTAGTAAGCACAATTATAAAATGAAAGCCATAATGATATAATATAATCCATATAAAGTAATTTGGTTAAATTAAAATATTGAAATGCTGAGACACGGGGCATGAAGTAAGAGGAGAGTAATGAATAAAGGTTTATAGACTTTGAGATGAGGAAAACAGGAAAGCCACCAATTATAGTGAGTTACTGGGAAGAGAAGCATATTGTGCAGGGACTTCCTCTTTTTTTCTATTTTGATGTAATGAGGTAAAGATAACACATCAGAATTCAAGTGAAGTTAATTATTGAGCATTTGAGACCACTGCAAAGGAGACTTTCCTGAGGGTGAGAGGTCCGAGCTGAAGGTGTAGATGCAACAGCAGGATCACAGGAGCGAGGGGGGAAAGACAGAAAAGGGGGAGGAAGGGTACTGCAGCACAGAGTGTGTTGGTAGCTCTCAGAGTTGGGGAGGTAGGTGGTAGGAAAGGAAAAAGCCCTGAAGGAAACAGAAGGATTTGTGTAGGGTCAGAAGTGTCAGGGAAAGGAGGTGGTGACAGGGCTACCTACCACAGCTTCTGGACCACCTCACAGTCTATGTGTCTCCTCTGGAGCAGCCTGGGTGCACAGACTAGTGAACTAAGCCATCGATTCCTTCATTCTGCCCTACCTGATCTGCCCAGGTAACTTCACTCACCCAGGTCTCACCAGAAGATAGAAAGAGATCTGGTCATGGATCTCACACTCATTGAGAATTATCTACCCAACCATCTGCCCACAGTTCCCTTCAGGTTCATGTACCTCAAGCAAGGTCCTACTCATCTACACCCATGAAAGGATAAACTGCATTTACAGGATGACTAGCAGTACTTGAAGAAATCCTTCATGGCACTAGGTTACACTTCTTTCAAGGACCTTACCCACCTAATCCACAAGAGCATCAGCAAAGGGAAAGGGTTTTGCAGCTGAAGGTATTGTTCTCAATATCAAACGACAATTAGAGGTTTAGATAACAAATACTAGAATTTGAAAGCAGTGGTGTTGGCAATGTTTGAGTGTAGTTCCATATAGTGGTGAAGGCAGGAACAATGTATCATAGAAGAATGGATGCAGCTTAGTGGTGGTCGAGTCCTGGGCACTGGGGATACTCATGGAGGAAGAATTTAGTTTTGAATGAGGTACAGCTGGAAGCTAGAGTATAGTATGGACAAAATCAATCATGTTCATCATTTTAAAAGGAGGACAGATGAGCCTAATGTGAAAGTTAAAGGGAAAGAGTTCATGGGAAGTGAGAGGTAGGGTGTGTGTGTGTGTGTGTGTGTGTTTTCCACTGGAGATGGAGATCGAACCCAGGGCGTAAAGGCAAGTGCTCTACCACTCACTACCTGAGAGCTGAATTTCTTAAAAGTAGTGGATAGACTTTGACCACTAATCCAAGGAGGCAGAGGAAACGGCTGAATCAGAGGAGCCTGAGAAGCTGTGGTGGGCCCAGGGATCTGCACATCTAATAAGCCACCTTAGTGACACGGAATCAGATGCTCCCAAGACCACAAATTGAGAAAAGCCACCTCATAAAAGCATACACTGTAGTCCTGTGGAATAAATCTGGCCCACTGCCAAGTTTTGCAAGACCTTAAGAATGATTTTTACAGCTCGACCTTGCAATCATTTTGATGACAGGAATACTAATTTTGGAGTCCAATGAAGTAAAATGTTAAACCTCCTCCACCAAAAAAAAAATATATATATACTCATTAGTAGAAGTGTATTACCAAAAAAGTATTCTCAATGGCTATAATCTCAGTATTTGGGAGGCTGAGACAGGAGGATCACAGGTTCAAGGACAGTCTCAGCAAGTAGTGAGACTCTCATCAATCTAGCAAGACCCTGCTTCCAAACAAAAAAAATAAAAGAGCTGAGGGTGCAGTTTGGAGGTAGAAGGCCCCTGAGCTCAATATTACTCTACTTTGAGTTTAAATATTTGTGGAAATTAGTTTTGTCATTATTTGAATACTTGTATACTATCCTTGAGTTGGACTCTCAGTCCACACAGCCTAAAATACTGACCATCTGTCCCTTGGCAGAAACAGTGGCCCTTGAGCCTTGGTAAGAAGTGACTGCTGCTCCCGAGACTGGAAAAACACAAGCAGATTCACAGGAAATGAACCACAGGCACAATCATAAAAAGTAGTGTGTCAGGGCACCTGCAGATTTGGCATCTGAGCTCCGCATGGTGTGATTGCTGCAAGATGACCCCCTGCTTCCTATTAATCTGAAAAGGGTAAGTTCCTTTACTTTTCACAAACATTTAACATCATAAAGTGTTTATAAAGTACAAAGTCTGTTGAGAGACAAAAGCATGTTGGACATGAACCCTGTGCCCAAACAGCTTGTATTTCTTTATTTTTAAAAACATCTATAACACAAAGGGAAAGGCCAACTCACTTCTGCAACACTTAGATTTTTAAAGCTTATGAAACTGATGAGGTTTGGGGAAGCACACCGATACCCTACTTGAAGGCTTTTCTCTTCCTGATCATGACACCATCAGCATTTTTAACCAGATGAACATTTCAAGAGCAACCACTTAAACTGTGGGGGAGGTTTTTTAAGCACAGCTGCAATGCCAAAAGGAGGTGCCAGAGTCAAAGCTTTGGGCAGAGCGGGCGACACTGCAAAAGACGAAATGTTAAAAGGATAGCAATAATACATTCCTGGTTTTTGAAGACTGGCATATTTAGGGGATCCTAAAGTTAATACATTTAACATATTTTTATTACATTTTCTCAAGCTTTAATGAGAAGCTTTTTTAGACACCACACATCTGCTTTATAAATAGTTCTTAGAGAGACCAAAGGAACCTCGTAGTTATTTTTTTAATATACCCTAAGCGATGCGTAAGTTACTTATATGGCAGCTTCACCTGGTGATATTTCCAAGAAAAGCCGGTAGAATACCAGCTATCATTTTAATAGCAGCTGCATCGACTGCGCCTATCTTTTTGTATTGGTTGGGAGGAACACTTGCTCACCCCGCGCTGAGAGCGTGAATGTGGGAATCCTATTCACACAAAGCACTTATATTAAAAAATGAAGTAAATAACTTAATTTGTAAGTATAAAAAGCTCCCAGTTTAGTTATAAAATATGACATACCAAGTGAACCTAGAGCCGCTTAAATAAGCATTTTCCATTTTTTCCAGCAGGCTGAACGATGAAAAGCAATGCGAGGACATTTTCCCCCTGGAAGATAATCACTTTTATTGTTGCCAGGTCAAAGATTCAGATTCCATGCAGCAACCTCCGACTAAAGAACAGCAAGTCCTTTCAGGTCAGAAGGTCCAATATGCAGCCCCCTCAGAAGCATAGCGTAATAGTCCTAAAATAACAAGCAAACATGTAGCTTTCTTAATTTGCCCTGCTGGATTCCTGTAATAAGTACTTAACAACTGTAGGCTCTGAGCAGCTCAGCAGACATCAACAAGACCATTTGCCAGATGATTTAGCAAACAAATTTCCGAGAGTCTCACACTTATGTTGAGTGCATAACATAAGAAAACATGCAGGGACTTAGAGATAATAATAGTAGAGAGGCGTTTTACGAATTAAAAAGAGAGAGAGGAGATGGAGAATTTTAAAGTCTAGAGAACTTAGGCAGATATGCCACATTCTCTTTCTGGAAAGAAGTTCCTCAAATGAATACTTAGCAACTGCAGCTAATTTTTTTTTTTTTAACTCCTTGAGCAAATTACCTGAAACTGACTTATTGGGAAGGGATAAAGAATCTGGAATTGACTTCTAGGGAAGGAAGAATAAAGCAGAAACCACTACATTTTTAACACTTGTAACTGACATTCAGCAAGTGTAGAACATGAAAGGATCTCAGTAAATATTTGTTGAATGAATGAATCCATGTGTATGACATGTATGGGGAATAGACATCTTCATAAAGAGTGCTGGCAGAATTCTCAATAAATAACAGGGG
Source organism: Graphiurus murinus (assembly GCA_004027655.1). Taxonomy (NCBI): domain Eukaryota; kingdom Metazoa; phylum Chordata; class Mammalia; order Rodentia; family Gliridae; genus Graphiurus; species Graphiurus murinus. The sequence goes on along the minus strand of PVLC010001130.1, from coordinate 97,013 downwards.
TTAGGCAGGGGGGAAACATTCATAAAGGAATCACTCTCTAGCGTCAGGATTTCAAGGCTTAGATGACAACGTAGGAAGGAGGCATTTTCTTGAATCTGCAAGCACCCCGCCCTGGCCGATTTTCTCACAGGGCTGGGTTATAAGAGAGTCTTTGTGATGTTCTGGAAGTGGGGAGAACCAGGGTGACAGCAGCTCTTCCCGTCTTGTCTTAAGTGTATCAACCCTCTCCAGGTTCTTTGAGTAAAGCAATCATCACCAAAACAGGAAAATAAAAGTTACAGTAGAGCAAGGCTGGTCCTCAGAACTCCTGAGCCTAGGAAACTGCTCTGAGGAGACAGGTTAGCGATCCCACCACTCGAGATTATACTGAAATTGTATTCTGTTTCTGAGGCCACATTTCTAGCATGCATACAGATATTTTAAATGTAAAAAATTCAGGGGACTATTTTATTAGATCTTGTGTTAGTTTAGCCAATTCTTTTTTCGTTTTATAGATTCCTTCTTTCAGTGGATCGTCTAAAATTAATGAGCTGCTTTTATTTTTTTTTGGCCAGCCTCAGTGGTGGGCGAGAGGCAGTCCATATTTCAACCGTGAAACATGACTTCTCACTATTCATTGCCAGTTTGCTTTAACTTTTATTCTGCCTAATGCACTTTAACTTCCTATTAGTACACGAAGTCAGCTTCCCGTTCCGATGTGAGTTGAGAGCAGCCACAGCCCCCCTGCCCCCCACCCCCGCTTCCATGATAAAAATTTACACAGGGGAAAGATAGTAGTCAAATGTGGGAAGAAGAATTTGCAAATAAATAAATACACAAATAAATAAAACAGTTCATGGAGTTGTCTACTTGAAAATGAAGTGCCAAGGGCACAATGAACAAAAGTAAAGCTTTGGAATGAGTGAAGTTGCCAGATGTGGCATGGTGATTTGGGGAGGGACCCGGGGGAGCACCCACGGGGAGAACGGCTGCTTGTAAATCAGTCAGAGAAATGCTCCACTGCACCTGGGGGGCCCTAAGGAAATGTATTCATAGTGGATCCAGAGCAGGGCACCCAGGCCTGGGACCAGCCTGGCTGAGAGAGGGGCATGTAAGACCCACCTGCACCAGATGGGCCCGGAGAGGGAGAGAGGCTCAGAGTCATGCAAAGGCCCAGATTGTTCTAAGTGGTAATGCAAATAGCTGAGGTTAGCAGATTCGACTATTAATTAAATGTAAGGAACCATTTTGCTTACGCACGCAATTTTAGTTAGGAGAGATACTAAAAAAGTAAAAAGCAGTTGTTTGGAAGAGCGTGTGAATAGAAGAGGTACGGAAGAGTTTGTGTTTGTTTTGTTTTAAGCCATGGCCAATGTCTGCTCTCAGAGTCAGAGGCTCATTGGGAATTAAATGACCCAATGAGCAGTAGAGAATTACTCGAAAACTGTATTTTACCTTAGATGGGGTTCTTTGATATTCAGAAAAGCTAAAGTGCAAATCTACTGGGACTTGGGATCAGTTGATACAGGGCTGCTGAAACTGAAAAGTTACAATGCTTGCTAAGAAGTGGAGAACATTATTTTTCATGAATACCTTATATAAAGTTGTTTTTTTAAGAGAAATCTCCAAATGCAACCTCTATACCCAAACATATATGTCTGCATATAAAGGGAGTGAAGCTATAATTTTCATTGAACAGAGTGACTTGCTTCTTTTTGTTTTTTAATCCTTTAAATTTGTATTTCATTATTATTTCTCATGAAAGTGAAACATTTGAATTCTTTATAAGCATCATAGGAAAAGATTTTCAGGAATATGTAAGTGGCATATAATATTCTCTTATCAAAATATAAAAGCCAATAAGCTGGGTGCAGTGGCACATGCCTATATTCCCAGTACTTGGGAGGCTGAGAAAGGAGGATCACAGGTTTGAGGCCAGCCTGGGAAACTTAGTAGAGACCCTGTTTCAAAACAAAAAATAAAATAGGGCTGGGGGTATAGCTCAGAGATAGAGTGCCATTGGATTCAATCCTCAGTACCACAAAAATAAAATATAATGGCCAAGAAAATAAAGGTGTAAATGCAAAGACCATCATGTGCTAACTATATTGAAGCATTGAGTAGAACAAATTTTGATAAAATTAATGAGGGAAGCTGAGCTGAAAAGATATGTTGACTTAAATACATAGGTATGTAAGAAAAGTTTACAAGAAGCTCAAATGGGATCATATATTTAAGTGTATTTTCAAGTCAAACTTATTTTGAATTATTTATTCCTTCCTAAAAATATAAAACTATTATGAATTAGTTTGGCATAAATGTTTTCAATTTACTGTACCACACAGACTTAAAATATTGGTCTTATTCATGCTGAAGAAATTTTACCTCTTATATGAGCCTAAAGATAACACCTCTCAAGCGAGCATTATCAGTAATAACACCATTTGAAATCTGCATCAGGACTCATTCCTACCCTCATATACATCCAGCTATCTCTGGATTCCTTACTTTCTATAATCAGAATGAGGCTCAAAACCTTATCAGAACCTTTGACTCTTCTCTTTCTATTGCCTCCCTTCAGCCAACTAATTACCAAGTCCTGTTAATTCTCTTCCTTCAGTATCTATCCCTTTTACTCACTACTATCAGCACCAGGATGCACCATGAGTGTCTACCCTTGACAGCCACAGCTTCCAAACCATGCCTCTTCTTGAGTTCATTTTTCTTCAATCATTTTTCTTTTCTTCTTTTTTTTTTTTTCCGTGTCATTCCCTGGTTCTAACACTTTAATGATTCCAGGAGATCTATGCTCCACCATATTCAGGAGGTGGCCTAAGGTCCTCTGCCTGGGCAGTGGTGGAATTCAGCAACAGATGTCCCTGCGGAGGGGCTGTGGGGTTTTGCCCATGATGGGAGGCCACCTGCCAAAGACACACCACCAGAACCGGGACAGATTCCTCCAGTGCAGCCACCAAAACTCTTCCTTTCCAATAGGGAGGGAGACAGAAAAGAGGGGGGAGAAAGGCACAGAAAGCTGGGGAACAGGATCTCTGGAGAACTTCCTCTACTCTACCAGGTCTGCTGGCCTGAAATCTAGCCCCCAAAACAGGAGCTCCAGTCTCCTGACTGCCTGTGTCACTTACTGAGGACTGAAAGCAGCTCTCAGGGCTCCAGAAACCATGAGGCATTCTTTGCACACTGTCCCTTGAGAAATTTCCTTCTATCATTTTGGGAACCAATTGAAGGAGGCCAGCTCTTCATCTCTTTCTCTCGAGCACCCTAAACTTTGCCCGTGCTTACACAACCTTACCCGATGCCCTGAAGCTGGAGGTGTGGGTTTATGTTCTGTGATGGCCAGGTGAAGGAGAAGGTACAAATGATTATCCAATAATGGATAATCAATAATGCCATTGTCTTCCAGGCCCTGGGGGAGTCACGCACTCTGCACTCAGCCTCTTCCTCAAACCCTCTTGAGCTTTCATTTCACTGCCCAGGCTCTGCTTGCCCCATCTCTCCACCTGACGCCTGCATTGCCTGTCTGCCCACCTGGCCATGGGCTTGGGTGAGTCCATGAGCATTCTCTCTGAGTCAGGTCACCTCCAGTGTCCAGCACTGTGGCCCAGTAGCAAGTCCTGCTGTGTCTCACTCCCAGGTACAGTCCAGGGACCCAGGTGAGAAGGCGGAAGAAGATGCTTCTATTTAAGAAGTGCAGTTCACACATCTTTGTTGTGCATTAGCTGTATCTTATTTGTCCACTGAAAAGTTCCAAACCCCCTTTTAAAAACTTTAGCTCCCTCTTTACCCACTCATGCACCCAAGTTCCTGTTAAATAGAGCTATAAACAGTTCATGGTTTCCAAGCCAACTGGAGCAGACTCTGGGTCAGATTTTACTTTTAACTTTATCTCATAAGGCACAGAGACTAGCATAGACACTTGTTTGGTTTGTTCAAGGAATGAATGAATGTGTGTGTGAGCAAATGAACGAATAAATGAGTTTCCCACAGACCAATTAACTTTTTTAAAAAATTTTATTCTAAGTAGTAGTATGATTTGTTTTCTCTGACTGTAAGGGATCTTTGGAGACTGTGTGGGTAGAATATTCCATGCCAGTATTTCCACCAAAATGCCTTAACATGCAGTTTTGGTTTTTTTTTTTCTAGTTTATAAAAGGCCCTGGGGCACTTTCACAAAATTTTAGTGCTTACATTAACAAAACAGTATGGTATGTGGCTCAGTGGTAGAACATTCACCTGGCATGTGAACAACGGCCATGGGTCTAATCCCTAGCACTGAGAAAACAAACAAATAAATGACAATAAACTAAAAAACAACAAAACGGTATGCTTAGCACTTGATAGCCCTAATTCCTAGTTCCCTACTGTGGAAGTGGTGGGTTCTAGGACAAAGGGGATCTAAAAGAGGCCTGTTGTGATGAGACACGTCGTTACCTCCCTGTCACTCTGACCTGGAAGACTGCCTTCTGAAGCACCAACTATGACTGCCCCCCCCATGGGAATGGTTTTTTTTTTTTTTTTTTGTCAGTACTTTTACTGGTGCATTGTAATCGCACATCCTTATACAATTCATAGTGGTAAGGACATACATGCACACAGCACTTGTTGAGCTTCCCCTCGATTTTATTTTTATTTTCTCCTGTCTCAGCCTCTCAAATACTGAGATTATAGGCGTGTATCACTGCGCCAGGCTTTGGGAATTATTTTAGACCATCCTCTTGCTTCTGGCTCCTGAGTGTTCTTAGGTCCTCCTGTTAGTCCCCACTTGGTCCCACATTTCAGCTCTCAAGCACTTGCTCATGACCCCTGACCCCACACCAGATTTGGAATAAGCATCTTTGTTTGACCTCAGCACACTCTCATGTCTGCAGTCTGGAATGTTTACCCTCCTCTCACAGATCCTGTTCTGTCAAACAGCATCAGTCAAGCCCACATCTCAGCAATGTCAATCTTAATTGAAAATGTGGCAGTTTTACTAACATAAACACTGAGATAGCTTAATTCAGCTCCATTGTTATCAGTTAACTATTTGTTTTGCCTTAGGAATTAGAGGTGTTTTTTAAAAAAAGAGAGAGAGAAATTGAAACAAATATAGATTTAAGATGTTCCTTGAGTGAGACATCATCTTGTCACTAAATAAAAGAGCATGTGATTTACCTTTTTAAATGTGCTATTTGGTTATTTAAAGCTGCAGGTTGTTTCTCCTTAAATATGAAAGCAACTCTGGTTTGTAAAGTTATTCTCCCCCTTGACGGGTTCTGTATGTATGGACTGCTCATTACATGGTAATCGACAGCACTCTATGAATTCAGGATACTAGGAAGAGCAGTTTGCATTTTTAATTGTTCTCTATCAATCTGCTTGTATGCTTCTAATCTTTCATGCCAGGAGCAAATTTTCTATAATCTGTGTTCTTCCTTATAGGCTAAGCATGAAATACAAAAAAAAGAGCATCCTTCTGTAGAGAATAACTTAGCCAAGGACACCCTGCTCCGTCTTTATGATGAAATACATATTTCCCATTAAAAGGCAAATCTGTCATTTTAAAAGGTTGAATTGGATGTACTTTAAAAATAATTCCAGCTGGTTAAATTGAGAGCATTGAAAAAAAAAAGCTCAATAAGAATGTTCTCTTGGTCTGTAGTATTTTCATTTCTTGAAGTGTGAATTGGATATATTTTCTTTTACTTTAAATCCTTTATTCTCAGTGTTTGATTCTGAGTTAGTAGAATAAGTTTTTAAGATGAATGGGGTTCAATAGTGCTACATCTAGTACTTAAAGTTTCTATTTCAGTGTTATTTTTAGCCCCAAAATGGCCCATTTTGAATGATCTTTTTTCTATAATTATACAACATATGTTGACTTTTAAAATATTATTCTGTACCATATGCCTCACCTCTAGACCTCTTATAGCTCTTGCTTTGAAACAACTATTTAATATAATTTTAAAATAAACTAAATGACCAATTACATTCTGCTAAAACCGAAGCAAAGTATATTTTTAAATATGCAATGATTTTCCATAAAGCTGTTTTCTCTTTACATATATTTTAACTGAAAATATATTTTTATACATTTAAAAAATACATGTATATCCAGTGACTTGATTTATACCTGGATGTTTACATTTGTAATAAACTTGGATGCAGAGCTATTTTTTTTTGGCAATAAAACAAACAGAAATATAAACTCACAAACACTTCCTCTAGCTGATTTTCAACTCATTTAAATGTCCTCTGTGAAAGTTTAATTTTCCTTGCTAACCACCAATGATGTTTGCTTCCAAGATATTGAATAATGAAATGTGTGGCATTTCTCTATGATAATCCAAATCAACTACCATCATTAACCACACTGGTGCTTCCTAGGTTTATGGAAGTATTTCTAATGGCTTTCTCATCTATGTTTCAACACTATATGAACTATACTTAAATTCTTGATTCAAAGCTTACTAGCATACACTTTTATATGGTTTGCAAAATGAGACATAGTAGGTAAGGGCCCATCATCTTTACTTGGTAAGCCCTTTTTATGGTGATGATCTCACCTTGGCTTCTTCCTGGGGGATTATACTTCCAATATTCTTTTCATCTAGCCCTTTTTTCACTCATTTTCAGTTGTGTCTTTATGCTGTATCTCAGATTATGATCTATCCCCTTCTCAAGTGACATTTTTATCATTATTTCTTTTTTCCCCTCTTCTCTGTCCTTCCTCATGGTCTTCAGTCTCTGTGAAGCCTAGGGCTGACCAGCAACTAAAGATATTCCCACATCAGACTTTGTACCACCTGACAGAAAATGGCCCATTGTTTGACTCTGTGGCTTGCATTTATTCCTACTGCCATTGATTTGTTTTGCTAGTTTCATCTAACTGCTCCATGGCCATAGGTTATAAGTTGTGTGATATTTGCCCTTTTTTTTTTTTTTTTTTTTTTTTTTTTAACCAAAGCAGTAGTTTATCAGCAAGAATCCTTTATAGTTCACTCTAATACACGAAAAAGTTGGCTGGACCCTACAGTCAATCCAGTGTCCACACAGCTGACCTCTCTGACGCCCCAGCTAGATGTGCTTCTTCCTTGCTGCCTTCATTCACATATCAGCTCACCTAATCCCCAAAGAAAGGGCCTGCTCTCCCAGTGACAGTGAAGTAATGCACACTAAGGTGTAAGTGGCCAACAAACCAGGTCATCTACAAGCATTCTTTTGGATGGGAGAGCTTATTAATGCAAATGAAGCTCTAGTCTATAGAATGTGTAGGAGGTGTAGCGGAACAGGAAACATCTTGGGGCCAGGAGTCTACTCTAGCCCTTCCCCTGAATCTTTACCTCCTTGATTAATGGAGGTGAAGGGTTTCCAAACCAGCACTGTACTTCTGAGAAGCTGTGAACCCTTACTGAAAGGGCACTGCACATTGTATACAACTAGGTAGCTGCTCTAAATCTGTTAGATTAAGTAATTAAACTAAAGTTATTGTTACCATTTAAGCCATTTATATGCAAAAGATACTTGCTCTTACCACAGTACCCATTTAGGACCCTTTACACATTTTTTTTCTTTTTGTATTATTGAGCTGTAGCTTATTATTTCCCTATGCAATACCATGGTGGGATAATTATTTATTGAGTATTTATTAAGTAATTAAAGCAGTGGTTTGGAAACTTTTCTTTATCCTCTGAATAATGTCCTCTGCGGTAAATGAACTCTTGGGGTGTGTGTGTAGGGGGTGGGGGCAGCAGAATTGCTTTTGTTAAATTGGGAGTACAACCCCCAGAACATAGCTAGTTATTTCCTATTCCAAAGGGGGGGATATGGTCCCACAGTTTTCAACCCACGGCTATAAGAAGATCCTAAATAGCAAGAAAAGTAACCCTTACTATTAACTCAGATGTGAGCAATTTACTGAGAAAAATCAAGCTAATGAATGTTAAACACTGAATGCCTACTTCAACATAACTCTTTAAAAAATGTCGTAGAAAACACACAAAATAAAAAACAAAGGTTATTTACAAATAAAGTAATAGTACACAGAACCAGAAAAGGGCAGAAAAGAGTTTGAATCACGAAATGCTGTAACATGTTGATGCTGAATGTGATAGCTGTTCTGAGGGTGGAAAAAGGTAAGTTAAGGTTGAGAGGGTGAACCAGAACTTTGAGGAATCTAGTCTTGAGTTCTTTTGCACCTGAAAAGATGACTGGTACTGAGGTGCAGTCTTTCAAGGAGAGAAAAGGAAATATTAAGACCCAAGATAAGTATATTTATGTTTGAAAGGAGCCATGTGCTATGGATTTTGGTTCTGGTACAGATACCTGAAGCTAAAAAGGTAAGATTGTCTTTAAAATGTCATGATATATTCCTTTCAGATGCGTAGGAAATGATTAAAAAAATATAAAGAAAAACATTAATGATCACAACTTTTCTTAATAACACAGGTAAAAGGAGCTAACAGAGGCTTTGACAGAAGGGGCAGGCCCTCAACTCTTGTTCCACAATCAGCCCTGGTCCCTTCACTCTAACTGAGGACTCAAGTCCAGGTGGCGATTTTCAACCAGGTAGTATGACGACAGTGAACCAGGGGTGAAGAAGGAGAGTAGCCTCCTGTCGAGGACCATGCTTCCCTCCTGCCACCTCAGAACTTGCCCTTGAGAAGAGGCTTCTCCTGCCTACCTGGCTTACGTCTGCCTCCTGGGTAAATTGTGGCCACTGTGAATGACTGCCCTTTGGAGTTGGAATCTATAATCCCACAGATTTTGGGGATGCACCCTTCCTTTTTGTCCTTAGCCTGGACATGCTGCCATTCTTCCCAGACTATGTGAATGTTGGATCTAGTAAACAGATGATCTTCAGCAACTCTTTACAAAAAGCTTTTCCCTGGTCGCTGATGCTCAAGGGGAAGAAACTTGAGGAAACAGTGCCCTAGTGCTATCACAGCCCAAGTAAATTCACTCTTTCTAGAGAAAGGCATTCCGGGGACAAAGCACACTTTTCTAGAAGCATCTTTCAATGAGAATTCTTAAGAGACTCCAAGCAGCATGACAACCAGGGAAAGACAGTCGAGAGATGACTGTTAGCTCCTTTCTGGAGCTTCATCCAAGATAAGGTCTCTTTCTAGGGTTGTTAATCTTGGCCTGGAAAAGAAGTTGCCAGAAGGGTTATTGATTTCAAAACTACAAGCTGCTTGCAGGAGTTGTGCGGGAGCCAGGGTCTCAGGTAGGTTTTCAAGGTTAGAGATTTTCCTGAGAACATAATGGAAGGCCCTGACTTCCTTCATAAATAGTAATAATTAGCATTTGAAGTTAAGGGAGCTAATGCTTGTAACAAATGCAAATCTTTTATTTTTGGCATTTGAATTTCTTTTTAAATGTCTTTACACAGCATATTGACAAATTAATTTAGGGTTATGATTAGTAATTAATATTCAGAGTGTAGTGAAACTGTATTTATACTGCTATTCCAAGATTTTTTTGAAATTTTTTAAAAAGCCATGCTTTTATGTGGCATTGTACTCTAAAATAGTCTCCCTTATTCACTTTAAAGAGACAGGTTGACCTGTTGTCACCAGCAATAAAGGTCCTACCGTTTAGAAGGGAGCCATCATAGATAAATGTGTTAGTTACTTCCCACAGGGCTTTCTTTGCAAATCAAATTTCTCTAAGAGATGGCAAGTATCATAAAAAGGGACCCATTATAGACTGCTCATCTTATACTGACCCCTCAAAAATGGGACAAAATTTATCCTATATGGCTTAGTTGAATGAAACTGTTATGAAGAACTTCTAAATATATAAATGTGTGTGTGTGTGTGTGTGTGTGTGTGTGGTGTGTATGAGAGAGAGAGAGAGAGAGAGATCGAGAGAGAGAGATTGACTGCAGTGGTCACTTATTTTACTTCAGATGCCTTGCAGTTAGAATTACAATCTGAAATGACCCTGACTATTATATCTGAATACTTTCCTGACAAAAAAGATAAATTCCATCACAACCAAAAAAAAAAAAACTTTTAGAAAAAAAAATGCATAACCAGTCTAACCTTTAAAGGTCACTCAGGAACTAAAATCTTTATTTGAATTCATTATGAAATCAATGAAACCTTTGGTTGAGATTCATGTAATTATAAATAACACAGAAGACCACGAGGAGAAAAAATGTCATCAATCTTTCATAACTTTTGAAACTCCGTGTCTCCCCATCACGTGGTTACGCTTTCCACACCCAAGCAAGACTCTTGTACCATCGTGGAGTATTTAGTCTGGCTGGCTGGCATACTGCCCAAGCTTTTATGAGTTAAAAAAAGATCATATAATCTGTCTTTTGATATTTTGGTTCACGTATTTCAGCATGCTCGTATCTTTGCCAAAGAATACATATTGAGTTGAAATCCACATCTTAAATCCACATCATGGAAGAAGTTATAGGTAAACTGAAAGCATGGTGGTGAAAAGACATTTTTCCCTTTCTCCAAAGATATACCAAGCCCTCATTTCAACATATATTCCAGGAACTCTACAAATTCCATTAGTGTAAATACCAATGGCTTGGCAATGCACACGCATCAGGATATATCAGCAGGAAGGCCACAGTGATTTTCAGCAGCGCATTCAGCTTAGGTACCAATCAGAGGGATCGCTTAACAATTCTGCTCAGAAACAACGAGGACAAAAAGCAGCTTGGATCAAGGATACCGTTTGATTTGCCTGCACTAATAAGTGCCATAAATTATTTAAGGAACTTCAAAGTCTTGAAACTGGTGAAGTACACCAGGGCAAAAGTAGAATTTGTTTGTTTATTATCAATTATTTACACAGTATGTTTTACAACATCAGATGTGTAGAAAAGGCATAATCCTGAGAAATGGTGTATAATAAAAAGTATATTATGTTAATTCCGGGAAAGCTTAACATAGGCCATCTAGTTGTGGAGGCCATTTGATGCAGTATTTATAAATGTTTCAATAACAATCTCAATAATAGTAAACTCTAAAATGCATTCTGGAATATATATCTATTTATAATATCTGGGTAAGAGATCAGCCATGCACACATGATTTCTTGTGTAACTATGAGAAAAGAATTTCAAATCTACAATAAAAGAGTGACTCCAAAATAAAACATGATTCTCGTCCTACTAATAAAATATTTGTAACCCAGGGTCACGCACAAAAGACGGATCAAATCCACATCTACCCAAATAGGTCAGCCAAAAAATAAACATGTCAATCTTTTTAATCAAGCCAGCACTTCAAATCTAATGTAGTAATTATAGATGAAAATGTTGCTCCGATTAAGAGCTACACCCCTGGGATGGATGGAATGTATGCCAGGATGCTATTGTTTTTTAATGCGCCTCCGGTCAAATGTGGTAAACTTCACACTTTTAACCAGTACTGTTTGTAATAGATTGAATGAAGCAGGTCTACAAAAGAATCAATAAATGTAAAGACTGGAAAGAATTAGAGAGGCTCCTAGACTTGTACCTATTGTCTGGGGGAATTAGATGTCAGTTTGAGTATTATAACTCTGACAAAGGTTTCCGAGCTTTAATTTACTAGAACATATAATGGGCAAAGGAGAGGCCGAGAATTGTAGTCAGTCTGAATACATTATTTAACAAACACTTTAATGAATGTTACACACATCCTTATACTCCTGACATATTTTCCCCATTCATTTTTCAGAACCTCGTTTATGAATGAAACACACTTTTTTACAACATTCTCGTCCTGGGTTCCTTAAATTCCAAACCCATGATGGTATACTTAATGATGAATAATAACACTCAAGGAAACATACAATGCTTACCTTAATGTCATGATGAAAGAAACCCTATTGTTAAAGTTCAGCAAGCAAATGAAACATGATAATGATAGGTGGATTAGGAGAGTAATTCCTGGTGCAGCGCACAGGCCTAAATAGAACAAGATTTCACAGGAATTCTCATCCAGTCTTTATTTTTCTAGCCACAGAGGGAAGTTTGGGGAAGCTTTGTGGCTGGCATACAGAAGAAAGATCCTAGGCCTTTTTATTTGTTTACTTATTTTTTACCCAAATCTGTGGACTTAACTGTGCTTAACTCACAAAGCAGTTGCTCAGCCCTTATACACACACCAGATGCAATTTAGATAGGCTGCATCCCCCCACACTTATCTTGGGAAAGGAGAAAACATTCCATTAATCAAAAACTAATGCATAAACACCCTTGGGAATAAATGGAAACTGCACTGCAAAGTGAGAATTAGTGTTTTCTGTAAAACATGAAAGAATGACATGCCAGAAAACTAGCCAAAATATCTAAATAATAATCAACATGTTGCAGGCCAAAATTGTTTTCACTGCTGACTTTTTGCCGGATGCTTGTTAGGAATGAGAGGCACAAGTCTTACAAGAATATATAGGCCTGTCTGATATTCCATAGTGTTGCAAACTGCCTTCCAGCAAATAAATAGATCACTCAACCAATCAATCAATAAATGAATAAATAAGCACCCAAGAGCTATATATTTGAAAGGGCAGTGGGAGATGCAAAGATGGTCCTTGTATTCAAAGTGTTTACAGTCTAATAACATATATTCCAGGTACTCTAAAACAGGGTCAAAAACAACTTTTGATGCAAAGATGCAGAAAGTAAGTATGTTTTGTAGGCCATGCGGGCTGTCATAACTATTCATCTCCAACTTACAGGCACAAGAGCAGCCACAGACAACGTATAAACAAGCGTGCATCGTGGAGTTCCAATAAACTTTTTATGGACACAAACTAGAATCTCATATAATTTCTCCATGCCATGAAATATTATTCTTGTAATTTCTTCCCATCTATTTAAAAGTCTAAAAATCATTCTTGGCATGCAAACCATACAAAAACAGGTGGCAGGCCTGATTTGACCTAGGTTTGCTGAATCTTGCTCTAAAACAATAATTAGGAAATAAATACCCGGATGATGTTCTGGTTCCCATAATCATAAAATTCAAACCACAACCAAAGCAGAGATGCAAACATAGATTAGATATAGTTTCTAATCTAAAATTCAGTTATAATTTAGTTGAAACAACACAATTATTCCAGCTGCAATATTGAAATGAAAAGCCAATATGAAAAGCACTTTGAATCTCAGGCTTATAGAGTTCCTGGCACATGGTAAGAATATTCAGGGTAACATTCAGCATGAGAGGCTGGAAATCCTTGTTGATTTCAACAGAAAGTGGGAAGTGTTTATTGATACATATGATATGAAGGTTAATTGGCAGGTACTGCTCTTAATATCTAAGTTCTAATGATCCTAAAAGGAGACACAGTAATTCCAGAGAAAACTAACTATACTGTTTTGCCACTGAGATGTAGCATGTGCTCTATAAGAAGAGGGAAGGAGAATGTCCAATGGAATGGGTTATTTGTCATGACATCTGAGACTGTCTCATAACCATGGGTGTGAACTTGACCAGAAATGGCAAAAAGGAACATTCTAAACAGAGGAAAGCGCTTGAGAAAAGGCAAAGGAGGAGGAAGCACACAGTTTCCAGGGGTCAAGGAGAATCTTAGAGTAGCTCAAGGGATAAGTTGGTAGTAGACAAGAAATAAGGATGGATTCATATTACAGAAAGCTTTGAATGCTACCTTGGAAAATTTTGGAGTCAATCTTTATGCAAATGAATACCAAAAATTTGAAGCTCTTATTATACAAATGAAATTTCAGTAAAGCTGAAATCTTCCTTATCACCCAAGTTCAATAAAACTCTAATCATAAAATGAAAATTTTCATAAAATAATTTAAAGGCATACATTTATTTCTAAAATCCTTCTGCCTCTGCTCTGAATAAAAATCAATGTGACTTGTGCAATACAGGGCTAAGAGGGTTGAGGAGTAAATCTGTGGGTTTTAGAGTAGGGCCCAGCACTGAGTAGGTACTCAACAAGTAGTAAGTAATTTTATATTCCCATTGTACCCATGCCAATGTCGGAAAATGAAATAAAGTATAGTTTGGAAAGACAGTAAAATAATTTTTTCTTCAATACAACATGAAAGTTTGGGACCCTCAGAGGTTCCCATTTTCAATGCATTTCTTTGTACAGGCAAAATATTGTATATACCAAAGTTATTCCATCCATGACTTATAATCCTTCATTGTTTTCAATGAAAATTTTTATTTAGTAAGACACAGCACATCAGGGGGAAAATGTGAGCACTTGGAAACAATCCTGACATTTCAACTTGATCCCTCCAGGTAAATTCAGTTCTCAAATATCCACTGGCTTGTTAATTGTCATCAGAGTATAGTTACAAATGGATTATTGGCATCAGTTGCCCTTAAGCCTTGTTGCAGCATTGTGCTATTATGAAGCACCTGAAATGAAGCATTTAGAGGATGTTCAATTATAACCCCACAAAAAGGGGCCAGAGATTCTGTTTGTGTCCAGGTATTATATAGAGCCAGGTTTCAGAGAATTGTGCATAAAAATTAGTGTGTATTTGTATAAAGTGTTTGTGTGCTGATTTTCTTAACTTTTTTCTATAGTTATTCAAGTTACTCATGCTCAGAACCATACCATAAAGCCTTCTGAAAATCTATACCATCAGAGTTAATTAGTTTAGGAAGTATTTGCTGAGTCCTTTCTAGTGTTCTAGAATTTAATGTTTAGGGACCAAAAAAAAAAAAAAAAAAATCAAGAACCAAAAGGAGGAAATTATCTTTTTCCCTTTTAATCTGACACTAAACTCAAATTAATAAATATATATATTCATTAAAATGAAAAATAATACAAAATTAAGAACATAGCATTTGTTATGTTCCCATGTCATCAGTCATTTTAGTGATTTTTCTAAAGTAAACAACAAAACAATTTGTTAAAAAAAAATTAAAATCCTATGATCAAAACAAAGAAAAAATACCCTGAGGGTAAAACTCACAAAACTGTACTTGTAAAGATGCAGCCGCCGGCCTCATCTACTCATAAATTTGGTTCTAAGTAGGCAAGATAATTGTGGATAGAAAGGACATTAGCACAACCCAACTCTCAGTAAGGCTTCCCTTGTGGGCCGGCCATGAGGAGCACACTCTTGTGGGCTGGACACACACAAACACACACACACACACACACACACACACTCATACAGGCTTAGTGATTTATGAGCATGACTAATTATGCTTCTTCAAACACTGTAGTCCACACCCTTTTGGAAGTCTTCCAGACCACCAACTTTTGAGATGTGTAGGGGTGAATTGAAACCACACTCACACAGACATATGCCTAGAAAAGCCTCAGAAATGAGCCTTAGGACCTTGTGCCACACACAAAATCAGTCTAGGTCATTTGCTCCACAGTCTCCATGTCTAATTTCCCCATGGGCCTTCTCCCTCAACTTTTGACTTCCTTACCTACATACACCTAAATAACTATAAACTTTGATGTTTCTGGTTGTTCTATGGTTTTATTGGTATAGCTTATAGAGTTAAAATCTCCTACTCATACTGGAGTCTATGCTTCATAGAATATTTCTTTGTTTGAGATGAAAAGTAGGAAGCATGGGTGTACTGGGACATCTGAGCAATTACATCCACTTAATCCAGGAAAGTCTCACCAAGCTAGAGTTACATAGTCTTCTAGCATAAGAAGAAGACCACCAAAAATCACACATCAAAGTCACCTGTTATACTCTATCAAGTGAAAAACAAGAATAACAATACTGACATCTCAGAATACATTTTGGTGAGTAAAAAGCATATGTGAAAGGGCTGGGGATATAGCTCAGTGGTAGGGCAATTTCCCAGCAAGCCCAAGGCCCTGGGTGGTTAAATGCTCAGTGTCTCTGTCTCTGTCTCTGTCTCTCTCTCTCTCCTATTAAATGTAATATTTTGAATTTTTAATATTACAAAACTCTCATTTACTTTCTTTTTATTTTTTTATTTTTTACTGTGCCAGGCTCATTTGCCCATTTTTTTTTTAAATGCTTCTATTCGTGCATTATAATCTCACATCATAATGCAGTTCATGGTGATAGTGACATATATGCACATAGCACTTGATGAGTTTTTCACTCAGGCTTATAGCTTTTACTTAAAAAAATTTTTACTATATAAATAACACAATCTTTTAATTTTAATATACAGTTTTTAAAAACTATTTAATTGTAAGCAATTAAGTTAATGATTTATATACCACATATAAACAGATGATAAGCAAAGTGGACATGAGTCAGTCAGTACATGGTCCCTACATATCTACAAGACTCAGCAGGGCCAGATACTTTTGAGAAGACTCTAATTATCTGAGGACCCATGATACACCATATCATGCTTTCTTCTTTGCAATTACTGTTTTAACATCCTATTTGACACTGCCAAATCATTTTTATTTATTTATTGTCATTTTACTTTTATTAATAATGTACAAAAGAATGGAATAGCTCACAAAGTTATCAAAGTCATGCTCAACCCACTTCCATATGTCCACTCAAGTCACTCTTTGCAACACATGAGACCTGCCTTGAAAAAGGTGGATACCCCTGGTGGACATGCACAAATTTTTATTAGGTAACTGAGTGTCCGGAGAGACACAGAACCATTTCTGAGTGTTTAATTTAACAAGAGAAGTTACTTAGATACTAGTAAGAATATGGAGAAATCCTGAGACTTCAGAAGAGGCATTCAATCCTCTCATCTATAGATGTGGAAATTTAAGGCCCAGTGAGTTTAATTGACTTACTTAAAGCTGGATAATTAGTGGCAAATTCTGAGTTAGGATGTAATGTTCCTACTCTCAAAAGCACTACTTTTGGTGGTCAGTTTTGTAATATTTATAATAGTGTGAAGCAGAATTATATATATTATATATACACATCTGTATGTGTATATATGTATATATGATATATATACACACACATATATTACTATATATTGCATATATAACATAGTATATTATATATATTGCACATGATATGCATTTACATTTGGTAATTTTACACCCCCCAAATTACTTCAAAAATTGAATTTTAAAACAAATTTTCAGAATTGAACATTTAAGTATGAGAGTACAGTATAAGAAAGTCCTGGAAGCCCAAGCTTAATTTTTTGTGGTGTTTCCCATAGATTGTTGTTAACATGCCACAAGCTGTAGACACTTAAAAATACTGTTTAATTTTCTTTAATCCATTTCGTTTTATGGATCTAAAATGGCCATCAGACAATAATACAGCAGTTTCCATAAGGAATAAATTGTTACTGCTTGACAAAAAACTCTTTTTATGCTAGGAGAGGGAAATATAAAAACGTCTTTTTCATATAATTATATTAAAAAATGTGTTAGTATGTTCTCTCATATTACAGCTGTTAGGACTTTTTTTTAAGCCACTGACTTAAGAGTTTCTCTTTCCTTCCTCATTTTTCCCTAATTAATTTCTGTTCAACCAAAGAATTCTTTCCTTTTATGGCTTCTGCTATCATAGCAGTGCCTTTACAAAATGAGCAAGCCCATTTCTGAGCTCTACCCTTCAAGAAATAAATAAATAAAAGGGTAGGAGGGAAGGGAAAAAAGCATTTCTAAGGAGACTACTTTCCCAGTAGGTTGTTATTCTTCATTTGAGAGGAGTTAGCAAATATTTATTATCTCCTGCAAAATTTAACTTTCCTTCTATTCAAAAGAGAGCCAGTGTTCATACATGGAGGGGTATAACTTCTTATAGATATTAATAGTGCTTGGTCATATACAGAAGCATCTTCTTATTAGTAAATTTGCCACATGAATTATGATAGTAGTCTTACTTTCATTTGTAATAATTTGCTAAATGTGTAAAAAAGAACCAGAATGAATCTGGAATGTGGTTTTTTTCTCTAAAAGATTTCTGTTTTTGTATGTTATATTTATTTCAGATATTGTTTATACGTTAGATATCCAGAATTAATGAGGCTTCCTTATGTACTTTGCAACATTTACAGACCATTATTTTTAATGTCTTTTTTCTTTTTATACTTTGAATAACTGCTTTTCTTTTTAAGGAATAAGAGAGGAAAGTCTGTTTAATTAAATAATATAGTCAAACAACTGCTCTTTTTACACTACAATTGCTTCACTATTAAAAAAAAAAAAAGGCAAGGCATAAAACTCAACTAATTACATTTATTAAGAATCCAAAGAAGCAGTGCTATCTCTGCCAATACCTCCTACCTCCACCCTCACACCAACTGCCTGAGTTTTTACAAATCTGGAGAAATGAGATGTCTAACACAAATTATTCAACAGGGTAGAATTCTATATAAATATATGTATTATTTATGAGATACATTAGTGTATTTCTTACCCAAGGTATCTAAGCTCATATAAACAGAATTTTTTAAGAACCATCTTACTGACATGAATTGGTGCTCAGTTAAGACAAATGCAGTAAGCAGTATTGATCAAGAACTCAGTAAATTGTCTGTGTTGGAATCTCTTCATTCTGTGCATATAGACAAAGCTCAGCATTACTTCCCAGTAAATAATAAACAAATAAATAAATAAATGTAAAATGTTCCAGTGAAGTAAGTAACCTCTTGCTATTTAAAACAAGCAAAGAACCTTCTATTATTAAAGGCATAAGCTCATTCTCCTTCAATATGAATTCAATAGCCTGGACCAAAACATATTAGAAATTATTGTTTAAAACAGGCTAATTGTATAATAGGAATAATTTCAACAATGCACATTCACTTTAAAAGTGATTATATACCAATATCACTCAAATATTTGTATCTCTTGCTTTCTTAAACATGCTAATTTTCCCTACCTTCTAACAAATATTGACAAAAAGATAATACGAGTATGTTTCATCTCCAATGTACTGTCTACACACACACAACAAGCATGGGCATGCAAATGCATGTGGGAAATTAAAGACACGAAAGCATCATTTTAATACTTGAGGTCAAAAACACCATTTAACAAAGAGTTTTTCTTTTCTTTTAATTAATTGCATAATTTTCCTATTTTAGCCTCCATATATATAATATGTATATATATGCATATATATATATAAAGTCTGACTGTATGCTTACAATTATAGTTCAGCTAGAATCCATTACTTTAATTATCTTACACTGAGCAGAAAAAAAAAAAAAACTCTACTATATTGGTAAATCTACTATATTGCTCTCTTAATAGAAAAGCAGATTTTAAAGGCATTTTCACTTTCAAAATAAGCTGGACACACTACAGTCAGGGTCTTGTATTTTCTATATACAACTGGTATTTCATTTTGAATTACTGGAGCACATTGCAAAGTGTATGCACTATAACAAGAGGTCAAGTTTCACTCAGTGAATCGATTCAATATGAGAAGCAGGAATTTCCACAGAGGGCAGGAAATTGCCTTAAAGTCAGTTGGCATCATTTGCTTCAGCTTCTTGCTCCGAGTGGTGAGACCAAACGCGCACAGTGCTCTGTGCTGCTCTGCGCTGCTTTGAAGAGCACAAGGCTTAAAGGGCTGTTAGAAAGAGTAATGATGGAATTATAAATGACGAGCTCTCTGTCTGGTGAGACCACTCAGAAAAGACTAACAAGATAGCAATGGCTAAAAGGCCTTTGTTGTCTAGGTAAGAACCAAAGTTGTTTCCCCCCCCTTTTTGAGGGCTTCGCTCAAACACTGACCTTAACTCAAGAAAAGCCAAAGATCCAGTGTGGCTCACGCTACCTTTGATCAGACTCCTAATATAGTCTAAATAACAGATCATTGTAAAGAATATGTAAACCAGTTTCTGTTCAAACAGTGCTAAGTATTTGAAAAGAACGCTCTGTTTATGCTGTGGTGCTATCAACTTACAACTTTGTTCAATTGCTGATCAGAAGCCAGTGATGGCACTGAAGTTAACAGAACTGAGAAAATAGCTGATATTGCTTGGATGATGAGTTAAGATAAAAGAAAATAAATGAGATGATTTTAAGGCTGATGGGAGATACCCCAAACCCTATTTGTAATCCTTGCTTCAACAGTATCTGTCCTCCTCCCCAAAATCTGCATAAAACAGATGTTTTTCCACATGATTTTAACAAAATAATTTTAGCTCCAAAAAGAAGAGATTCATCTTTCTATTCAAGATCATATTATTTCTCCTCTATGAAGATTAGCTAGGTAGTTCAATCTATATCTGCTCCAACATAAGACCAATACATACATATACATATATATATATATATGCATATACTGAATTATATATGGCAAATAATAAAAAGAGACTGGCTATGTTCATCTTGAAAAGGTTTGGTTAAATTTTAGAATACACTTTGATTTTCTCAGACACTAGAATTTTTCATTAAAATGAGAAATCCACTCCTTTTCTGAAAATAAAATTCAACCCTGCATCCCTTTGTAGTTTAATTATATTTTCAGCATTATAAACTATATCTTATTAAGTGAGTTTTTGGTGCTTCCACATGATTTTTATCTCCTACATCAAATTGTAAACTCTTTAAAGGAAGAAACATCCCATGGAACTCCCCAGAGGCCCAGTAAAGTGATTTGCATACTCAATAAAAGAATTTGATTAACTTCTATCCCAGAAATTTCAGTCTTAGAAACCTAGAGATCTACTGGGAATGAACTTGTAATAACCTCCCAGTACAGCTTGCTTAAAATATCTTTGTACAAAAATATTCTGCTTGTCTAACCTACAGCACTCTTGCTGTAGTTCTAAACCGGTTCTTGTAATATTGAACTTCTTGAAGTTGAGGTGGCAAACCGCTGGTCAGCATTTTACAAAATGTGTAAAACATTTATTTTGGAATAATAAAACAGAATTACCACTTGCTGCATCAAGATGAAAACATATGACTATTGGATTTTCATATAAATATAGTAAATGCCATTTGTAGTTTTAATACAGAATATACTTTTAGCTTTACTAAATTCAGACTTTTGAGGATACTTGCTTGATATTAACCCCTTCTAAACACTGGAATACAAAAGCCCAAGTAAACTGAAACCCTTGATTTAAAAAAAATGAAAAATAAATATATATGGTATGAATACAAAACAATCTAGATAAGGTTTACTGCTTTTTCAGAAATGACTCCCACAATCTTGGCATGTCTCTACTTGGGACAGTTCTGTAAATATGTACATGGTTCAGGACACAGGAGAAATGAAAATGCTGATAAAAAAATGGACATATGTTATCTGGCCTCTCAGTATGTTAAATTTTGACTGAAATAACTAGAAAAGAAGGAAATTATCCTTCCCCAATCCATTCCTTATCATTCTTGGAGACTTCCCTTGAGTTCCTAGGAGTAGAAATTATTTCTACCAAAGTAGTCCTTGGTTCCACAACTGCATATTAATGAACTCTCAAAGGCTCTTCAAGCAACAAATGTGGATGAGGATGTCTATCCCCCTCCTTTTTGAGTAAGAAAGCATGAAATGCTTTAAATAATTGGTTGAAAACAGTGCATTTTGTGCTGATTAAGGTAGCCTTTAATATTTCCCAGTATATTCTGATTTCTTCTAAAATGCAGTTCTTTGGAAGTCTCATTTTACATGGATATTTCTCCTAATCAGAATAAGGATTCTGTCCTACGAACTCTGTGTGTGTGTGTGTGTGTGTGTGTGTGTGTGTGTGTGTGTTGCTGGAGACTGAACTACTCATGGGCATTCTACCTCCAAGCTACATGCCTAGACTGATTTTATTTTTCATCTAGAAACAGGTTCTCACTATGTTGCTGAGAGCTTTGCTAAGTTGCTGAGACTGACTTCAAACCTGCAATCCTGTCTCAGCCTCCCAAGTACTGGGGTTACAGGCATATGCCACTACACCTGACTCCTTTTTCATATTTTATTTAATATTCTATATACCACAAAAAGTTAACCAATTGAGTATTTAGTTAAAATTCCACATTTTTTAAGCATTTGCTCTAAAGCCTGCTATCATTTTCCTTTTCTGTCTCTTGAAATAAAAATATTTTGGAGAAAATGGTAAGTCACAAATTATAAGTAAAATTGCTTGTGGTTGGGTTTAAGTTAAACATGTCCTACTTAGAAATTTGACCACACCATTGGTTTCTTTTTTTTTTTTTTTCAATTTTAAACAAGTTATTTAATCCCTCAAACTGGTAATATTTATTCAGATGAAAACTCAGAAAAATATTCAGGTGAATTATTATTAATAAAATTACAAACGATAGAAGGCTATCTTTGCAATGAATTCTGGCTTCTAGGCGAAAAAGAGAATTCCTACAAAATCAAAGGAAGTTAACTAAATGTGCTACCTTCTACTTAGAAACCATAGATGGCTGAAACCAAATGGCTAGTTTGTCCATTAAGTTATATGAAATCTAATATTTTAGCACAATGAATCACAACATATGTAGCTTTAAGTTATTCCATTCTGACTCATGCTTATGTGATTACCTTTTAAGTTCAATCTTTATTCTAATTAGACTAATTTATTTAATAAAGGAAAATGCATGCAAGAGTGAAAGATTTGCCCTTTTTTTGTTAATCATAATAAGTTACTTGTATGTTGTGTATAAAATATATTGCACATTTGTTTGCAAAATTGAGATGATTATAAACATCAGTGATATCTAAAATAACTAACAATGACTTTTGGATTCGTTTCATACATATATTCTTATTTCATCCTCCCAACAATCCTAGGAGACAGGCATTTCCCTGAGCAGACTGAGCTTCATGAAATTACCTAAACCTATACATCATTGAACAGTGGAGCTGAGCAGAGAATCCAGAAAGTCTAGGCTCAGCATCATGGTCTCAAACATCACTGCTTTAGCAAGCCAGCTCATACTGTTTGAAAAACCTACATCATCAAAAGATGCAAGCCAGGTGTGGTGGCACATGCCTGTTAATCACAATACTTGTGAGGCTGAGACAGGAAGATTGCAGGTCAGAGAACAGCATTAGCAACCTAGTGAGACTCTCAGCAACCCAGTGAGAACCTGTTTCAAAGTAAAAAATAAAATAAGGTTGGGGTGTAGCTCAGAGGTAGAACATCCCTGGATTAAATCCCCAGTACCATAAAAGAAAAAAAAAGGAAGGAAGGAAGGAGGGAGGGACGGAGGGAGGAAGGAAGGAAGGAAGAGGGGGGAGGTAGAGAGGGGGAGGGAGGAAGGAAGGAAAGAAAAAGATGCAGACAATCTGATTAAATCACTCTGCCAGTAGGGAAATACATTGAATGATTCCAAGGCCTTCCCACAACATTTTCTTAGAACAATCTTATGATTGTT
Source organism: Graphiurus murinus (assembly GCA_004027655.1). Classification (NCBI taxonomy): domain Eukaryota; kingdom Metazoa; phylum Chordata; class Mammalia; order Rodentia; family Gliridae; genus Graphiurus; species Graphiurus murinus. The sequence goes on along the minus strand of PVLC010001130.1, from coordinate 73,820 downwards.
GACCATCTGTTTCTCTACTTCATTCCCTTGTCTTACCCCTGCACCTTCTACTGACACCAAGAAATCATGCCTTTGTGTTTCCTGTACTTGATCCTCCTCAACTTATTCTTCTCTTCACACAGAATAAAAAGTGGTGTTTAAAAGTTCAAGCTTAGAAATAAGTGACCAGAGTTAGGTATGGTGGCACACACCTGTAATCCCAGCTACTCTGGAGGCTGAGGAAGGAGGATCACAAGTTGGAAGCCAGCCTGAGCAACTTGGGGAGACACTGTCTGAAAGTAAAAAAATGAAAAGGATGAGGGATGTAGCACATGGCAGAGTACCACTGGTTTCAATTCCCAGTACCAAAAAAAAAAAAAGCAGAAATGTCACCAGAAAAAAAAAAAAAGTAGAAATAAGTCATATATACTATACTAATATAATAATATTTTAATAGAGATAAATTCCCTCATTTGAAATAGAAATAAAATTCTATTATATACTTTAAGCATTACAGATTGAAAGAATATTTTGAAGAATGTGGTTACTAGATAGCATATCATATCCCAAAAAACCCTGTTTTTGTTCAAACTAAGTCTGAAATTTATCCTTTCTCAGCACTAATTTTGTAGGGGTAGGGCCATGCTATTGGATACTACAACACTTTCCATTAGCAATAAGTCCCCAAAAGGAGAAAGTAAATTTTTTTTTTCATTTTTGGTGGTACTGGGGATTGAACCCAGAGGCATTCTACCTTTGAACTACACCCCCAGCCCAATTTTATTTCTTATTTGGAAACAGGGTCTCACTAGGTTGATGAGAGTCTCACTACTTGATGAGGCTGTCCTTGAACCTGTGATCCTTCTATCTCAGCCTCCCAAGCACTGGGATTCCAAGTGTGCGCCACCACGCACGGCTGAGAAACTTAATATTATAAATGTGTGTTAGGATTTCCTTATATCAGTTCAGAAAACTTTACATCCTGAGCATATGCGTATGTGCTCACTGATTTCAAGTCAAAGGACATGTTACATATTAAATTCATTCAAACACACACACACACACACACACACACACACACACACACACACACAGAGCACTTGAAAAACAAAGAAAATATTAGCCAGGAACATAGTGGAACTTTACAGCTGATTTTATTCTCCATGAAATATTATTGGTGATTGATTATGTATTATACTGCAATCTGCCAAGTGTGATATGAAAATAAAACATTCCTGAAGATAAATAATCCAAGCTCATATGACATAAATGTTGAAAACACTGTTCTTGAATTTATAAAAGTGATCTGACTGACTCTGCTGAAAATCAGGTAACTTTTTTTTTCTTATTTTTCCTTTCTTTTTTTTTAAGTAAATGCCTACTACAAGGCCAAACTGTTGGAGAAATACACCAAGTACTGTATGCATGTGTGAATATATTACTTTCAGTCTCACTATAATGTATAATTACAGTGTACCAACAAAACATTTTTGAAAAACTGTATGCTATCTTATGTTATAGAATTTTCTTCGAGAATCTTAAATCCTGCTACTTTTCATTTTTCTTAACAAGTTTGATTAACTTTATAAAAAGGTGGTCAAATACTGTGCATAATAGAAGTTTAGATTTGATTCCTCACTAATACTGGTTTTGTTAAGAAGCTGAGCCCTGGGGCTCTCACAGAGAAAAAAGAGGAAAACAATTAGAAACTCCCACAGGAGGGCCCCATCTTTGAGCAGAAGATTTGGGGAACATTCACATTCATATCCAGACACAGTCAAATGTCTTTCAAGGGTGTTAGTTTAGTGAACTGTAGCAGGACTTTGGTTTTCTATTATTTCTTATTGTTAGGTTCAAGGTTCAAGGGGAATAGAAAAGGAAGAAATGAAACAGTCCTGATTAGCTTATGTATACAGAATGCTTGATTGCCATTCCTAAGGAAGTTTTTCATTCTCTCCAAGTCTCAGTGTTTGTTGGATTATTTCCTTGCTGGACTTTGATTTGTTTTAACACTACAAAGCAGGTTCACACGTCCACAGAGATAAGAAAAACTAGGTTATCTCTACTATTTTTTTTTATTTCATCAAAAAAAAAATCTTCTGAAGATAGGTGATAGCTAGAAAGTAGAATAAAATACATAAAAATGAATGAATTGAGGTGATTTGTTAAGGGGAAGAACAATGAGGCTTCATTAAAATGAAAGAAAGCAAAGTTTAGTATTATTTAAGAAATGTAGTTTCTATGAAAAATACTTCCACAGAAAAGTGTCTATTATCAAGAAGGACAATAAGAAAATTTATATTTGACATGCATACTGATTAATACTGAAATAAGAGTCCGGTCATTTATTCAGATAGATTGACTTTATGAAACTTATCCAACTTAACTATAAAAATCTTCTTTATTATATAGCATCAAGAGATGCTATAAAGGAAGATGGTAAGATTTAATCATTACATAAATTTATGCTAAAGAAAAATGTCAACACAGTATTTCAAAAGGTAACTAAAGTGTAACAGAAGATAAACATCACATTAACTCTACTGTGGGGGGGGCAGGAAACGCAGAGGTAAATAATGTAGACATATGGGTGAGATTATCATCCTCCATAAATATGTAACTAAATATCAACATTTTCAAGTTCTAGTCATTTGGTAAAGACAAAGAAAAAACAGGCATTAAAGTGCTACAAATGAGAATAAACTTTGCAAAAGAGCATTTTCCTAATTCAAAGTCCACATTATTTTAAGAAGAAAATCTTTCACTATTTCTTTTCACTGTCAGTAGGTTTTATTTAAATTTCTAGTGTGTGTTCCACTGCAACTATTGAGGACTTTGGTCCTTAATCCTGAAGCAATACTTAAAACAAATTGTAATTTAGCAAAGTGGATTCTTGTCTATAACACAAAGTCACTACTATCTTATGTTCTTTGAGAAAGAACACAAAAGTGGATTTAAATTCGAGGTCTGAAAAAAAAATGACAAAGGTTAGGGTTTCTTGACTAGGCCACAAACATGTTCAAAATTCATGTGAAAATCTAAACCTAAAGCACCATCTTACCTCATATTAAATTTGGCTTATTGTATTTTAAACAAATAATATTTAGAAAACAAAGATCACAGTGAAAAACTTCATTATTACACACACGCACACACACACACACACACACACACACATATACACATGCTTTTTGAACTTGAGTGTTGAACCAAAGGATTAAGTAAATGTATTCTTTGGTTTGTAAGACGTTTTGTTGTTAGGTTATAAAAATTATCATAGTATATTTAAAAATACTGAAATGCTTAGTAAAAGATATATATATATATATATATATAAATTCTGTTCCACCATACACTCTGATAAAGAATATAGTCATTATTTCTAAATTGCTTTTAAGAATACAATTGAACTAAGAAATGCCTCCATAGTACTTTTTTTCATGCCATCTAAAGGATATTTTTAAATTAATTCAATGAAAAAACAAGACCATGGACTGTTGACCTACTCTGGTTTGGGTTCATGTGGCCATACATTCCAAGTGAGTTTAAATGAACAGGCATTATGTAAATAGGCATTTCTAAATAAAAGGCAGCTCTCCTGTATTAATCCAAAGCCTGGGGTGCTTTTAGAACAGGCTGGAGACAATCCCAGACACCTGGCTTTTGAAAGACCACCAAGGGAATAAGTAAAAGGGGTCCTTAAAAGCAGTTTGAAATTAAATCTCACTTAAATACAAGATTTAGGTATGTTTTGCTCAGCAATTTTTAAAGTTTATTTTAGTTACTTAATACAAAAATTCTCACCTTGAAGACACTAAACTGTTCTGTCAGTGGACACATTAAGAATTAAAATGGTACAAAGGACCCAGATGAAAACAACTGATTTCACTTATGACTCTGAAATAGATATATCACATTTCCTTCATTCCAAAACTGACTTCTGCTTTCAAATATTTGGAGCTGAAAATTTATAGGTGCCTAGAAGTGAAGGATTAGAACCACGTCACCTGCTTAAGTAGCTGTTATAGAGAAATTAACTAGAGAATGCTTTTAGAATGCCTAATTGGTCCTGGATAAAACGAGTAATCATAAATGTGTGGGGAAAGTTGGAAGCCTCAAAGACACTATAGGAAAATGATTATGAAGTTGTTTTCTTTTTTTTGAAGGAATAATTAGGTAATGAGTTTGACTTAATTTTTCAAACCATGTAACTAAAATATTCCAGAGGTAACCAAAGTACTATTTTTAAACTTAGAAGGGAAACATATATTACGAGAGATTCTAAGACCTAAAAGAAGAGAATTTCTGGATGTGCAGGATATGGGTTTTATGCGGTACTAGTATGTATATTTGTGGGTTCATATTTCTTTAATTCTATTAAACTTGTCCGTAGGGGATGTTGACTGTCACATTGTTTGAATCACTACAAAAGCCACAGAGAAGATCAACGGTGTTGTGGAGGTAATGATCTTTCACTGGCCTCTCAGGAGCTGGTTGTAAAATTTATAAGGAAAGTCCTATCCCAGGCCTACATAATTTTTTTGTGAGGCAGTAGAAATTGATGCCATCTATCTAAAAGAATAAAAGTGGGCGATTTAGTGATCTGAATGTTCTCAGCCGCCACAAATCTTGGAGACATTTGGGATTATTAAAGGCACAAAAATTTGAGTTATGGACGTGCAGTCCAATCATGTACTCATTGAATAGTTGGTATATATTATACATTAAACATTTGTTCTGTTCTGTAGGATGAAACAATGACAGTATACCAATCCTGTCCATGGGGTGCTTATCATCTATTGGGAAGATACAAACATTCTGCATATACAAATAGACTTTAGTGTTTTAACAAGAGCGCTCAGAGCAAAACATTCATACTAAAATGTAAAATAATAGCAAAAATCTGTGTGTTTTGCTCAAGTATTAAATCCTTTGACTTCTCTGGAGTTATTTAATTGTCCTCTCTGAATATGAAAACTTTTAACAATCAACACCAACTTAAACAGTTTTGAGAGTAAAGCCAAAGAATGTTTGAATGGATATATATATATATATAATTTTATTTTAAATTATATATAATATATATAATTATATAAATATAATTTAAATTTTATATATAATTTATATATAATTATATAAAATATTATATAATTTAAAATAAAATTCTGATATATTCAATCATGAGTCAAAGATTATTTTGTAATTACCTAATTTGAGAATTTTCAAGGTGTTTCCCAAAAGTCCAGAAATAGCCCCAAAATAGAATCAATGAGGAGCATCAGTTTGGCTAAAGTCAAAGCACAGTGGGTAGAGACAGGGCCCCAAGGCATGATTCTGAGCAGCTTGGTGTGCTGATACCCAGAGAGGACTCCAGACACACATGGCAGGAGAATTCGAAAGAAATCTTTTAGACTGAGAAAGTGAAAGTATTGGGGCCCACTTCACCTGGCTCAATTTTAGATGATCTGAACATTAAAAATATTAGATTTATCATTGGGTCTTAGTGTCTTAATCAGACAGAGGGGATGGCAGCACCTCATACAAAGCAAAGGGAAAGCTTGAGCCTTTATTAAGCACCTCGGGGCTGCCAGCACCGGCCTCTCTGGGCTAAATACAGGATAGAGGTCTCGACTCCTCACGTTGGTCTTATCTCACTCATAATTGATTCTCACAGGTCACATTTTCTTGAAAATAACTTTAATCATCTCTGTGATTCAAATGTTTCTCCTACCCATCTCACAAGACTTGAATAAAATAATACATCAAAGCCATGTACAGTAGCATATACCTGTAATTTCAGCAACTCAGGAGGATGAGGCAGGAGGATTCCAAGTTCAAGGCCAGTCTGGACAACTTAGCAAGACTCTTTCTCAAAATAAAAATAAAAGCCAGGTGTGGTGGCACATGCCTGTAATCCTAGGGCAAGGGAGGCTGAGACAGCAGGATCACAGATTCGAAGACAGCCTCAGCAAGTAGTGAGACTCTTATCAACCTAGTAAGACCCTGTTTCAAAATAAAAATAAAATAGGGCTGGGAGTGTAGCTTGGAGGTAGAATGCCTCTAACTTCAACCCTGAGTACTAAAAATAAAATAATAAAAATTATAAAAGGGGGCTGGAAATATAGTTCATTGATAAAGTGCATCTGGGTTTAATCCCTGGTATTTAAAAAAAAAAGTGTAAAAGTTTTAAAATTTATATATGAAAAGATTTCTGCCAACTGTAAAACATTATATAAATGCCAATGATTATTTTACAAATAATGACAACAGTTTACTTCAAAACTTGTGATTCTAAAAAAGTATTCATTTTCAAACCAAATAATATTCTGTGCTCATTTATATAATATTAATAGTAATTAAAACTGAGTCCTAATTATGTACAGACACCTTTATGTTTATAAACTCTGTAAGTCTCATTAAAAACCTATGAGCTAAGTCCTATTATCTCTCTTTTGAAGAAAATGACCCTAAACCACAGAGAAGAGGTAATTTGCTCCAAAGCACAGAGAATAGTTGGTATAAATATAATTCAAATTCTGAATTTCAAAAACTTGAAATTTTCATTTTGAAGCCCACACTCTTAACTATCTCAAATGTCTCTCAAATGTGTCATTTATATATTTACTCATTCCCTTACTATCATTTATTATACACCACTATAAACCAGGGCCTCCCGTAAACTTTGTGAATAGAAATGAGTCTAATAGTATTTGAACCTAGAGAATGATATCTACCCTGTACATTTCATAAGACCTAACCCACTAAATAAAACATCATTAACTATAACCAAATTATGAGCTATAACAAAAAACATCACTAACATATTATTTAAGGTATAGTTCGTTTGGATCAAATGAGTAATCTACCTTGCAACACAAAATGACTGGAGGTACCATTTAGTAATTCGTCATCTGTGTGGCAGGTGACAAATTTCACCTGTGTAGAAAAGACCTTGTTCTCAGAGCCATGGAGACATCTTCTCAGTGTTCTGCAAGCATCCACATGTAATAGATGTGCAAAAGCATGTTGGCTTTCTTTGGAAGATGATTAACTGGCCTTTTCAATTTAGGGTCTTGGCAAAGGATCCACATTGGCTCCTTCTACAGCGCCCTCATGAAGACAGACAGGGCTCAGCCTTACGGAGGCAATCATCTTCAACAGATATCACCTGCCTTCCAGTATCATTCATCTTTATACAAGGAGAAAAACTGACAATAAAACAGCTATATGTTTCTGGGTGTTGTCAGTGTCTCTGTAGCAGAGGAAAATGGGAGAGGGTCTTATCTCCTGTTACTTTCAGATGTTTTAAATAGTCCATGCGCCTATGAGTCTGTCTCTTAATTCTGGTGGCACTTTTCTGAGAGCACTCTGAACAATTTTGCCTTGATTTTAGAATTATGCAGAGAATTAATGAAAAGAATGGTATTTACAATTATTAAGAAATATTTCTCTGTGTTCACTAGCTTAAAGGCTTTAGTGGTTTATAATATATATGTATATATATATAATATTTTTAATTTTTTAAATGAGGCAGAGCTGAGAACTGAAGTAAAGAAGGTAAAAAAAGAAACTTGCCTCAAGTACAAACATGAGTCACTCAATACAACATCAGGGTTTGACCAGCTGCCAATGAAATTCTTTAAACAAAACAAAACAAAAAGAATAGCACAGTAGGTTGTGATAAGTCACAAATAAAATTAGTTTCTAGCATAAGGAAATCAGAAAATATATCATTATCATGTTGTCTGTCTTAAAATGTGTTTTCTGAAATGCCATCATGTGCCAGATTCTTCCAGAATGAATTTAATCCTCACACCTGCAAACCTGGAGAATAGATTGCAAGTTCATTAAACTATCTGCTGTCTTGAAAGGTTCTGTACCCCTTACTTAGAGATAGTGTATAACAAATTAAATGTTCTAATTCAAATAATGAAAATGTCAATACTTGTAATAAAACTTTCCTTTAAAAAATTAGAAAATGAAAATGAGTGGAATGAAAATGTTTTCCCCTCCCTTTAGACATTCTTTCAATTAGAAAGGAGACCAAACTTAAATTATAGCTCCCAATTAATTTTTCTACTCTGGAAAGTGAAATAAGCATCCTTCATTAAATTGGATACCAAAGCTCATTGGTTATGGAAGGAACCTCCAGATTAATGGACTAGAGTTCTCCAGTTTTAATTATTTTCTTGATTTCCTAATATCAGTTCTACTGCCTTCCTCTCCCTAGTGAGTTTCAGTCTGCCCCCAAATATTTAACTGATTATTTTAGATATTGTGAGTTACTCAGGTGATCTGAGCTTTAGGGGCAACAAATTCCTTGCTAAAAAGTGTGTGTGTGTGTGTGTGTGTGTGTGTGTGTGTGTGCAGGTGTGAGTTATAACTAAGGAGTCTTTCTTTAGATGAAATCAGGAGATACACACACACACACACACACACACACACACACACACACACACACACACAGCCAGCTTTGAAATGAAAGTAGGCAGATCTCCAAAGCTTTTGCTTTGTGACCATATACACTTAGATTTGGGTTTCAAGAAACCCCAAAGAGGAGCTGGGACTGGGGATGTAGCTCAGTCCTAGAGTACTTGCCTAGTATTCTCAAGATCCAGGTTCACTCCCACATATTGAAAAGAATCCCAGAACGAATAAAAGAATTCTCAGAAGGAAAACTAAGGAGTCACTTATACAGTTCCAAGTTAATACTATATATAAATTAAATTTCTAATAGATGATCTGTACGTTGCTTTTATCTTTATGAATCTATTAATTTAGGAAACAATTCTTACTCTTACAGATACTTAGTATCTAAATTTATTTAGTTAGTAGACAAAGAGAAATTTCCTGAAACAACATAATTTCATCATCAAGATAAAATAAGTAGACCACAGTATTTGAATAGATTAATCTTAGTTTCTGGGAAAGATAATTTTTAGTTTTCAATTTGCATAAGTTTCTGCTTTTTGAATGATGCTTCATGGTTTACCAAAAAAAGTTACTATAATATGTTCTTCATAAAAAAGCAATGTTTTACCATCAAAGAAGTAATCTTGAAATCAACAGTTATAAACACAACATAAAAATTCTCATTAGTACTCTAGTATAGTGATAGAGAACTTATATGTAAGAGAAATTGTTCTAAATATTTTTCTACACATTATTTTGAAACTTGCTGCAGCTGTCCTACTTACTGTAACCACCCTTTCACAGTTGGATTTGTGTAACAGGCTGTACATATAATTTTCTTATTTTTTCCATACTCTCATCTTACCTTTACAACTGTGTCCTAGTGTCCCCAGGAAGCTGAGACCCATTTCTTCATGAATAAGTACAAAGACTTAAAGACTTTCATCCAATCTTCATTTTTCAGAGCCTTTCTATACCCTCTGTCAGTCTTTCTATTTTGAGACATTCTGGTCTCTCAGGTTAATGTCTACGCACATGATCTTAACTTTTCCAAATCTCATAAACATGACACATATGACACATGACTCCCTTTTTTTTTTTTTCTGGTGGTACTGGGAATTGAACCCAGAACCCAGGGGCATTCTACCTCCGAGCTATACCCCCAGCCACATTTTTATTTTTTGTTTTGAAACGGAGTCTTACTAGGTTGCTGTGAGTCTCACTGCTTTACTGAGGATGTCCTCAAACCTGCTATCTTCCTCTCCCAGCCTCCCAAGTACTGCTGCAGGCATGCGCCATCGCTCCCATTTTCAATCTCTTTCTCTCTGGATTGAATTCATGGTTGCTCTAACCATTGAACTACATCCCCATGCCTTCGTAATTATTTTGAGACAGGTTCTAACTAAGTTTCTCAGTCTTACTTTGAATTTGTGATTCTTCTGCCTCAGCCTTCCAGTACTAACTGAGGTCACAGGCATGAGCTACTACACACCCAGCTCACTTTTTAAAATTACTTCCTCATTGAAAGCTTTACTCAAATTTTTTGTCCTATCTCTAATCCCAGCACTTAGGAGGTTGAGGCAGGAGAATCACAGGTTTGAGAGCAGCGTCTGCAAATTACCAAGGCCCTCAGCAATTAACGGGACAGTTTTGAAATAAAAAAGGTTAGGGGTGTAGCTGGAAGGTAGAAAACTCCTGGGTTCAATCCCTAGTACCACAAAAAAATTTTTTTGTCCTTTTTTATTTTTTTTCTTTGTGGTACTGGAGATTGAACCCAGGAGCATTCTATCTCTGAGCTACACCCCCAAACCTATTTTATTTTTATTTCCATACAGAGTCTTGCTAGGTTGATGAGAGTCTCACTAACTGCTGAGACTGTCCTCAAATCTGCAATTCTCATGTCTCAGCCTCCCAAGTACTGGTATTACAGATGTGTGACACCGAACCGGCATTTTAAAAAAACTTGTCCTTAACTCATCTCTTTTAGGAGACGTATTTATTCTGAAGCTATTACTTACTTCTAAATGCTTATCATCCAAAATTCTGGCATATTTCCCCAAAACTTTTGTTATAAATCTTCAAATCCTTTTGGATTCTCACTCGAATTGTCCCATTGACATCTCAAATAAATGCAGCCAGGGGTCAGGGCTGTCTTGAGAGCTGTACTTGTCCGAGTGCTGATTCTTAGGTGCTGAGTCCTTATGTGCATGGCACATAATACACATTTACTGATTGAAGGAATATGCAAATATTTTTAAAACTTCTTCTTTTTTTTTTTTTTTTTTTTGCAGTACTGGGGATAGAACCTGGGGGCATTCTACATCCGAGCTACACCCCCAGCCCTAGTTTTTTTATTTTTTATTTTGAAACAGGGTCTCACTAAGTTGTGGAGAGCCTCACGAAGTCGTTGAAACTGGCCACGAATCCGGATCCTCCAGTCTCAGCCTCCCAAATGCTAGGATTATAAGCGTGCGCCACCACGCCCGGCCCAGTAACTTTTTGATTGTAGTTTTTCACATGCCCTGGTTGTTAGTGCCTAAAGTAATTGACAGACACATTTTAGGTACAGGGCTATTTCTTAATAAAATATATATTAAACTGATCAGTTATTTATTAAGCAGTATTTTATGCACTTGATTAATAAAATCTTTTCATAGCCAGGGGGCTGATGAGATAAAATTTCTATAAGGTTGAGGACCATACTAGACTGGATGGTAACGCTACTTAGAAGTAGCCTAAAGCAACAAACCAACTTCATCATTTATTAAATCTCTCTCGTTTGGCACCTTATTATTTCATATTGCTAATTGTAATGGGCATGTCTTATCTTTGAAGACTTCCAACTGATTGAGTTTCCCTCCCTGCATTCTCTCCATGTTCCCATAGTCCTATACTATGCACCTACTAGGTCTGCAGTACGTACTTCTCGAATAAATACAGAGCATTAATGCCATATTAACATGTGTTAGTAAATATAAATTATAATTTATAAAAACAAAAATGTTTTATGTGAAACATTTATACACCACAAAGACATTTCACAAATATCTAAATAAATATTTATAATGGTATACTATAAAAGCCAATTTAGATGTCGTGGTTAATATTTTTAATTATGTCAGTTCATGAATATTTTATTTCAAATCACTTCTTTCTCCTTGCCAAATGGAAATGTTCCTAACAGAAGACCTCTTTTGAAGTCAAAATAGACCCTTTACTAATAAAGTAGGGAAAGATATTATCAAGAAATAAAATATTTAAATATCTTCTACATATTGGTTGCAAACCAAGCTCAGCTTATAAAAATCAGTAATTAAGCTATGAAAATTGATTTTAAACTATTTAATAGCCTTATGATACTAACTCACCCACTTTTGCTGAGACTGTGCTATTTACACTACACACAATTTATTGAACTATTAATTTTTTAGTCTGAAAAATGTCCCAAAGTCAAAGAGCTAAATAATGAGACCTTTAACCTGTGGTGTGGAAAGTACACTTGGTCCTGAACTATGTTATGGATCACAACCAATCTATTGGATCATAAATTTAAGTTAAAATAACAATAATTTTGGTGAAAGTGAAAAAGCTTCTAAACATATTTCATAAAAATAGAAATGAGACAGCACTTGGCTCACACACTAAAAAACAAAGATAGGTTCCTGTTAGAGAAAGGGATTTGAAAAAAGTAGGAAAATGCCAAAAGTATCACTGGCTCCCCATTCAGTGTTGGACTCTGATAGAACAGTTAAATGTCACAGCACACGTGTAACTCAGAGACATTCTACTTCTCATTAAATTTGCTAATTTAAGTCAGGCATGGTGGTGGTGCATGCCTATAATCCCAGTACTTGAGAGGCTGAGACAGGAGGACTTCAGGGCTAAGGCCAGCCTCAGCAACTTAGCAAGGCCCTGTTTCCAAATTAAAAAATAAAATAGGGCCGGGCGTGGTGGCGCACGCTTGTAATCCCAGCATTCGGGAGGCTGAGACTGGAGGATCCGGGTTCGCGGCCAGCCTCAGCTACCTAGTGAGGCACTCCGCAACTTAGTGAGACTCGGTTTCAAAATAAAGAATAAAAAATAGGGCTGGGGGTGTAGCTCGGAGGTAGAATGCCCCTGAGTTCAATCCCCAGTACCG